>JAQGAC010000074.1:0-53065 GCA_034696585.1 Isotomurus maculatus | reverse complement strand
GAAGACCCCTCCGCTGTCCATGTCTCCATCTTTGACTCAAAACTCAGACTCAACTGCTTGATCTTCCTGCGTATAAATCTAGAAAAAGTAATTATAAGTCTAAAGGTCTATCTGCCTCGAAGTTTCAAATGTCATTGATACTTCACTTATCGGGGATGCAAGAGACGAGTAGCTTCTCAACCTCCCTATTTTCAAAGCCTGTAATGCTAATTAAGAAGAGAGTAGAGAACAACTGGAGTTTACAGCCAAGAGCATGGACTTCAGCATGCTGTAGTTTGATCAGAGCGTGGAACACTCTATCACAAAAAACCATAATACGTAAACTTTATTATTCTTGTTGATCAAGAAGCAATGTATACAGCTGATTAAATACAATTAAGCTTGCTTCAATAATTAGGTTCTATGTGTTCATACAACATAACCTATCCCATTGTACACATTACAAGGAGTATTTAAACTTGTATGAGTTGTTTAACAATATAAAGCCATTTCATTTGCGACAATTTTCTTTTTATGTAAAATATAAACAATTATATATTAACTTTAAACATCTTTTCTTCACAAACTTATGATTTGTTAACAATATAAAGTACAACTTGCGTGTGAGCCCTTTCCCATGTTTCACAGAAGATTTTTAGTTCCATGGATAGTGGTAATTATACAATTGGTATTTTTATCGATCTAGTTAAAGCCTTTGATTCCGTCCCTCATTCACTCTTGATTGAAAAACTTATTTGCAAATATGACTTTCCTGCGTATATGGTCAAGATCTTACACTCTTATCTAACGAATCGTTTCATTAAGATTAAAATTGGTGATTTTGTTTCAAACTCTTTTCCAATTTCCTGTTCAGTTCCCCAAGGCTCCACTGTTGGACCAATACTCTTCAATTTATTTATAAATGATCTCTCTTCCTATGTGTCTGATGATCTTGATCTCTATGCTGATGATATAGCAATCATCTTATCCAATTTGAATCTTGACAAACTCCTTGAGACCACCAAGCTCTGCCTAATATCGATCAATGACTGGTGCACTCAAAACTGTATGAAAATTAACTGGAAAAAATCATACTTTGTAATGTTTTTTAACAAACGAATGAATAAGCCACCTGCGTCATTAAATACTATCACTTGTGACACCTTTACTATCTGTCGGGTCGAAGTATTTAAATACCTAGGTATTTGGCTTGATGAAAATATGTCCTTCGAGTTCCATGTCAATTATATCATAAAAAAGATTAATCCAAGAATTTATTTTCTCCTTCGCCTTAAGCGACTTTTACCTTTTAACAAACTCCCACAAATATTTAGAGCAATTGTTCTGTCCTCGTTTGAGTACTGCATTGCTATTTGGGGCTGTTGTAAATCCCAAATTCTAGTTAAACTGTATAACATCCTTCTAAAAGCTATGAGAAACTTCCTTTCCCCTAGAAATGCTAAAACTGATGTTTTATTAGAAACTTTCAGTATCTTGCACCCAAATGAATTCTCAGATTATTATCTGTCCATCTTTGCCTTTACTTTAACCACAAAAAGCGCTTTAGTCCCTGCAGAACTTGATTCATTCCTTGAATCGCCAAACTGCAGTCAGAGACCCAATAGAAATTCTAACCTTCTGGTTCCCAAACATCGAACTGACTTATTTAAGTCCAGTGTAAAATATAGGACCACGTTGTGTTGGAATTCACTTCCTTCTGAAATTAAAAAATGTGAATATTCCAATCTGAAATATTTGCTCCAGCAACATCTTATTAAAAAAAGAAACGTAACCCTGTAGTATATATCGTAATATTAGTCTAATGTTATACTTATATATATATATACTTCTTATAATACTGATAATACTTGTTTGCGTCTTTGGTTGTAAATCAGTTTATAAAAGCTGTACCCTTTGACAATAAAGAATATTATTATTATTATTATTATTATGTGAGAACCCCATCAATAAAGAATATTTCAATACACCCAGCCGTAATGCAAATAGCCACCATCACTAGGTACAATATGAAAACCATTTGAATCGAATCAAATAAAGACAAAGGTGAGACCCGTTCAAATTTGCGCAGCTGAATGAGTTTCCTCGAATTCTTCCAGCGTTTCAATACAGCGTTTGATTCTCTGAGTGTATTTTTAGGCAGATTCCGCTTTCTACAAGCAGCTTTATATTTTTAAATAAAGGCAGGTTCCTAAAGTATGTGAAAACCCAGTGTGACCGGGTCGAGAAAAACTCGTCTTTCACATGATCAAATCTTCTTGTGATGTAGTTCTCTTTCAAATACAGAAACTCGTTTTCATCATACTTCATCAAAAACGCAGATTTTTTTCATTGAATTTATTCATTCTCTTTGGTTTATTTCGCGGCTAAATTTTGGCTCCAATCCATACTTCCTTCTAGTGTGTTTGGGTAATGTCTAATAAGGCTACTCAGATAGTTCAATTGATTGTTGCTTACTGTATACAAATCCACAAACAGGCAATCAAGAACCAACCTTGGATTCAGCAAAGAGGCTATATCCAAATGGGTCTCGTATTACGGTACCCACAGCATTTGGTTTTGCACGTGGTTTAAATTTTGCGTCATATACTGGACCCGACATCAGGATTTTCAGGTGGTTTTCTATATGAGACGTATTATATTTGCTGACAGGATCACAAAATATTTTACTTGGATTTTCTACTATTTCACCACTTTTAGTGGGGAAATTAACTCAGAAACGTGAATACTGTAGTATGTTGACGTGGCAACAAGTGACACGAAAATCCACACTGTAATTAAGCAGCGTACAGAAATGAATTTCCCTAGCTCAGACGGTAAATGTATTGGCTCTTCCTTTAGTGTGCTGAAGTATACTAAAATCATTGAGAAATTGGGTACCTTGATTTATGTCAAATACAAATGCAAAACTAAGGTTATCCACAGGGCAGTTGGGAATGGAGAAATATATACTTCAAAGCTCAGAACCGGACGTGAGTAACATATAACAATTTTAATTGATACCATGGAAAAAAGTATCAACCTGGTAATATAAGCGGATTGTACTTCTATGGAAATCGTAGGGATAACACCTCAATAATCAATCCAATCCCTTTCTAATATTGTTGATTTACTAGTACGAAAAGCTGTTCTCAGAAAAACCATTTCAGCACATCGAACAGCTGCAAATGTTTTTACGCCAACCGAATAAAACATTTCCCAAAGTTGTTCTGAATTTAAGTGTACTTGATTACGCGAGAAAAGGTTTGGGAAATTTTATCTCCCAAATTTGTGCTCTGACTCATATTAGACATACAGTACCAGAAAGGAGATTGAAGAGTGTGCAGTAAGAATAGCAGAGGATTCGAGGTTGCAAATAAAATTCCAAAATTTAAAACTTTCTCATATCCTGCATTAGAAAAAGCTTCCTTTCTTTTTAATGGAAAACTGGTCTTTCGTATGTTAACGATTAAAATAGCGTAATCTTGATTTAACTCCCTATCCTCACCTCCACTGGATAGTGCGTAAACAAATGCCAATCGTTTTTTCATAAAACGAGTACGGGCGTTTGTTTTGATTAATCCTGTATTTTGTAAGTTGAGATAGAAGAAGTTAAACTGACAGGAATTTTGTCCGTATTTTGAATGTAAAATAGCCATTTTTTGTCTGTGTAGTAAGTGGTCGATGGCAATAATTGATTTGATAACAACTGTACTTCATTATCGACGAAGAGGTTCATGGGAAAGCCATTGTGGAAAAATTTTCCCACACATATGTGCTCTCATTAAAATTAGACATAGTGTATAAGTAAGGGTATTAAAGAGTGTACAGTGCAAATCGGAGAGGATTGGAGGTTGCAAATAAAATTCCAAAATTAAAAAGTGTATCTACTCCTCCATCAGCAAAATCTTCCTCTCTGCTGCAAGGAAAACTGGTCTTTCATGTGTTAACGATTACAATAGCGTAATCTTGATTTAATTCACTATCCTCACCTCCTCTGTCTATTGCGTACACCCATGCCCACCGTTGAATCATAAAACGAATACGGGCGTTTGTTTTGATTAATCCTGTCTTTTGTAAGTTGAGGTAGAAGAAGTTGATCAGACAGGAATTTTTTCTGTGTTTTGAATTTTTTTTGGTGTCAGTGTAATAATGTGATATTGAGAGGTTAACTTGACGAAACAGGAGAGAATGAGAGTCACCCTGAAAGATGTCGTCGGAGGGTTCGTCGTTGGTGAATGATATTGCGATTAGGCACGAAGGAGACATTCCAGTGAAAAATTGGGACAAATGAAAGCAATCATGACTATTCAAATGCGGCAGAACCAAGAACGCAATAATGATAATTTGTATGCTGAGCTTTATCGTGTTTACTTTGCAATCCTAGGAAATAATCCTGCCGGCTAATTTCATGCAAAAAAGTTAAGGTGTGTGTTGTGCTACGTGCTTTATGTAATAATAAGAATTAGGTAGGCGAGTATTAAATACACATAACACTTAGTATTTATTCTGACGGGAATAAATAATACACTCAAGAATAGAACACAACTTAGATTGACAAGTGTCTTGACTGCTGGACTGCTAGTAGATGACAACAGACTGAATGCCTCTCTCCGCTCTTCTATACTCAATGCTAAGACGCTTAGAGTACGTTGACTCACACACATCTACATGCTATGTAGATTACACGACAGTGTGAAAATAAAGTCTCAAAACCAAAGCTCTAATAAGTTTAAGACCATTCTGTAAGAATTTCGTTTGTAATAAGCTTTCTTTAAAAAATAATAAAATGTGCGATACAAAAGAAACGATGGTTCGGAAAGTTGAAACACCTGAAAGTGTTTTAAAACCCGTCCAACCAACACACAAAACAAATTCCTACGGTTTTTATGTTTTAGTTACATTGAGTTCACCTTGCACCTTGTATTTGTCCCAATGTTTATAACAACTAAAACTTTTAGCTAAAACACTCAGGTCGAATTAATTACTGATTTATCTTAATTAACTCTAAGCCTGCATTGTTTAAGATTCCACTGGGTAACCCCGAGTTTAATGCAACTTCAACTCGGTTGTTCCGTGAGTTAAAACTTGTACGTAAATGCGTTTTGAATAGCAGTGACAAGGCTTTGGCCACTAGCCAATCTTTGAAATTTACCTCGGCAATTTGGGAATTATCTCTGAATTTTCCAAGAGAAAACCATACAAGAAGCGAAAATATTATTGCGTTCAGGATACCTTTGGTTTACTCACTTGTTCATTTCCGGTTCCAAAAATATTTTCGCTCGTTTTGTTCGCTTTGAGCGAAAAAACGGCCCTTTTAGTTCACAAGTGAGAGAGCTTTAAGCCTCTCGTTTAAAAATAAATCAAATTACGAATTTCATTGGGTACCAAATTGAAATTAAAGATATATAATAGCAAGCAGTAGCGATACGTGTGCTTATGAATTCGAATAGTATGCAAAGAAAACAAGAGATAATCCTGGGAGGAGATAGAAAGACACTCGAGGGTATAAAGCTAACCATATATAAAACCAATACAGACTTGGATAATTAACGTAAGTAACTTAAGTCAAGAAACGATTAGCTACGGGCATCTGCATTACCAAAAAAAACGCTAAGCTATCCCCGTGACGGTTAATAATTAAAAAAAGTTAGCTTACACTTTGGTAAGAAGTGAAAAATAAGACTTAGGGGCTGTCCATAAACCTCGTGGTCTATAAATCCGTCATTCTTAACCCCCACCGCCTTTGCTATGGCTTATCTTGGGATTCCAAATACCCTCACCTCCTGACACAACGTGTACAAGAGGAATAATCGGATTTAATTTTACGCAAATGCAACGCATATTCATGTTTTAAATATGCTTTCAAAACTTTGATAACCTTGATCAAGCAGGTAGTTTATTGTCAAAATGTGCCTGCAACCACGACTAAAAAAATACTTAAGTCATTCAGCGAAATTGAGGTCACTTTTCAGAAAATAGGTTTAGAAAATTTATATTTTGAAACCAAGTGGTTTTAAACATGGCCCCTTCCCCCCTCACGTAGCCTTTCGTGGTATTTGAGTCACCCCCATGTCCCCTCCAGGTTTATGGACAGCCCCTTAGTTGTTTGGATTGTTATAGAACCTTCCCTGGCTTTAACTGAGAATTAAATGAATATTGAATGAACCAGGGGCGCTCATGCTTGTCTCTGACACCTTTTATGTCTTCTCCACGTAATAAATTTCGGTTGGTCTTTTACTGCGGCTGTATGGATTTTCCAAGGTTCATCGATTTCTAACCGGTCTGTCGCCATCCTTATTTGTGTTATCGGCTTGGTAACGCGGAGTCCGAAGATAAGCTGCTGATAAAATCGGGGTAGCTGTCTTGAACGGTAACTTTCCAAATTTTATTGTACTGAATTTTTGATATTTTGCAACTTCACTCCTCATTTTCTATGCTGTTTGTGACTTTAATAACAAAAGATTGTGAACATAGTACCTAATTTACATTTAATGACTATGTCAATAACTATATACAAAATCTAGCTACTCAAATTGCAGCTAAGTCAGTGCAATGTGAGTTTTAAGCACTAAAATTGCATTGTGATAACTGAGACAAAGCAAGACAAACAAGATGAACCATCTTTGCTTGATAGGGTCCTACTTATTTGAGAATTAATTGCCACAGTAGATTTTTAAAAAGTAAAACTGAATTGGCTGCACAAGAATCGAATACGTGTGGTTTTGTTCCTATAAATTGTCAAAAGCAGAATGTGAGCTCAAGAAAGAATATTTCAGGAAGATTATGATATTAAATTGTGTGGGTTCAATACAAAGCCCTGAGATGGGAACCGAAGACGGTTGCTCGTCGCATTGCGGAACTCCCTTGAGGCATATATCATTCTTCATCTAATTTTAGACGGATTTTAAAGCAATTTTTTTTAAATTATCGAAGCATTCTCGAGTTACACGTTATCTCCAGGCCTCACCTCCTGAGGGGGGAGCAACCCAAACTTCACAAATAGGTCAAGGGGCACCTAATAAACATGAATATGTCGAAGAAAGTCCAAAACTCAACACTGGATTTTTGGACCTTACCTATTTTTGTCAAATAGGCTCTATTTATTCCCAAAGAACGACTATAAAACCAATTTGTGGGAAATTAAAACACAATATAAGAACACATTTTTCTGTAATTCCTCAATTTTCAACTCCATGCATATCCGTGTGCCAGGTGCTTATCCTTCTATTAGTATTGAAAGCATTTCAGCAGAAACAAGGGTGATACTTTTTTCCGTGGTATCAATTAAAATAATTTCATGTTACTCACGTCCAGTTCTGAGTTTTACAATGTATATTTCCCCATTCAACACTGCCTTGTGGATAACTTTGTTTCTAAACGGCTAAGTTATGTGTGGCTTTATAAGCCTGTATTTATATTTCAACAAAATTAAGTTGCACAATTTCTCAATGATTTTACTATACTTCAGCACACTTACAGAAGAGCCAATACATTTACCGGCAGAGCTAAGGAAATTTACTTGGGTTCGCTGCTTGGTTACAGCTTGGATTTTTGTGTCGTTGGTAGCTACGTCAACATACTACAGTATACTCGTATCTGAGTGGAATTCCCCACTAAGAGGCGAAATAATAGAGAAGCCGAGCCAAATTCTGTGTGATCCTGTCAGCAAGTATGATTCGTTTCATTTAGAAAACCACATGGACATTTTTAAATCAGTGTCTTATAAATGGGGACGAAAACCAAATCGTAGCGCACTTGAGAAGTATCAAAAGCCAAGTTGCTTTGCTCTCTTGTCGCAGCCACTTGAAAACCCAACTTCAGTTGGAAGAGAAATACGAGATCCCTTCGGATATAAGCTCTTCGTTGAATCCTTTAATTTTATCTGGAGTTTTCTAGCATTCATAGAATTTCTAAATGATACAGACTACTACAGTCGAATTAACTTTATGAGTAGCCTCATTAGACATTACCCGAACAAACCAAACGGAAACACGAATTGGAGCAAGCATTTATTTGCGGATTTAGCTGTAGAAAATGAGTTAATTCAATGCAAAAAATCTGCTTACTTGATGAAGTCGGATCAAAACGAGTTTCTGTATTTGAAAGAGAATTAAATAACAAGAAGATTTTATCAGGTGAAGGAAGAGTTCTACTCGACCCGAATACAATGGAGCTTCACTATGTTCAGGAATCTACCTTTATTTAAAAATATAAAGCTGCTTGTTGAAAGTGGAATCTACTTAATGAATTACTGGCACGAAATGCACATCTCAGAAAAATAACGTCAACTGAATGAGTAGTTTCAAAGTTTTCTGCACCAATCGAAAATTGGTTTGAGTGCACATTTACTATGTTTGGCGTGAACAGATTCATGGGAAAATCCATTGCGGAAAACCGTTTCCCTACATTGGCGCTCTTAACCAAATAGGACATATTGTATAAGTAAGGGTATTGAAGAGTGTACAGATCAAATTGCAGAGGATTCGAGGTTGCAAATAAAATTCCAAAATGAAAAAATAACTCTACAGCATAAAAAACACCAAAGCATTCATTTTTCTTGAAAGGAAAATTGTTCGTTCGTTTGTTCACAACTACAATTGCATAATCTTGATTTAATTCCCTCTTCATCCCACCAGTGTCTAATACGTGCTTATATATCCATTTATTTATCATAAAACTAATATGGTCGCTTGTTTTGAATAATCCTGTCAATTGTAAGTTGAGATAGAAAAAGTTGAACAGACAGGAATTATTTCGGTGTTTTGCGTGCAACACAGCCATAGTTTTGGTCTCAGTGTAGTCGTGCGATAATGAGAGGTTAACTTTACGAAAAAGGAGAGAATGAGAGTCACCATGAAAAATATCGTCGGTGGGTTCGTCGTTGGTGAATAGTATTACGATTAGGCACGAAGGAGGTATTCCGGAGATAAATTGGGACAAATAAAAACAATCATGACTACCAAAATTCCACAGAAACAGGAGTGCAGTAATGATAAATTTCATGCTGCTGTAAATCATGTGTGCTTTGGAATTGTAGGAAATTTAAATTGTAGGCAATAAAAATTTTAATTTAAAATCTTCTAACCTTTCATTTACGTTTTGCAATCTCATTTGTCGCAAGATTAGCTTGACCACTTTTTATCAAATGAAGTTGATTGAAAAACCAAAAGTTATAAAGTTGCGCCTAAAATTTCCTAAAACCCCTGAAAATAGCACACACAGTGCTGTTGTATGTCTTTTTGAAACCTTCTTATCTGACGTACCGACTATCAGATGGCATATAAATTTTCTTTAATATCAAAGTCGTACCCCATGCAGTATCGTTAATAAAAGTTTGCCTTCTGACGGTTTTCTCCTTTTGATGTATTTGAATCGGAGATCAGCGTGTTTCAGTAACGTTTCGTAAGATGGAGTACTTTTTCTTAGGTGAGGTTAGGGAGGCATAGCAACCCAACCAGGCTTCGCCTATGTATGCGTTTACCCCCCCATGGCCGAAGTGTCCCCCACCTGTAGCTCCTAAACCACTGAACCGATTTCCTTGCGGTTTGTTCTCCCTACTAGAGAATTTTGCGTACATATGACGCAATCAGCTTTAATTTGAAGAAATGTAACTACTTGGCACTTAAAATGGCTAAAAACATGGTCTGAAAACAGGCTTTTCTCTATAACTCACGAGGCTTTTAAAAACACAATAAAGTTGATTGAATTTCTGAAACTGTATTTAAATCTGGATTTTTGAAAAAAAAGTTTATCTCTATACGATGCATAGCAACCGAGCAAATGACTTCAATTTTTGCCATAGAAATATGATGTTACTATACGCGTTTTTCAAATGTTAACTGACTAATGCCACAAATTATATCAAGACGAGATCCAAATTTTGATTGACTCGACTGGGTTACGAGTCCGGACCTGTCGATTGTTCTACCATTAAACATCTGAGTCACTGTTGTGATTTCATATCAATTATCATCAACTCATTATATTATGAAGGTGGTTGGCTACTCATGACACTAAATTTATTCTGCCAAATTCTTTTCAGCATTAATTTCGTTCAAGCAAGCAAGATTAATTTCTGATTCAACATTCCCCGTAAAAATTTGAGGACTAACAAAATGAAATACCTGGCATGCCAACGGGATAAATATACAAAACAATTGCAAAATCCCACATTCGGCAATAATGCCATAACAAAAAATCTTCATGATTGACTTTCTCATACCGTAACTGGATGTGAATTTATGAAAAAATCATCTTAGAATAATGCGTATTAGGAACGTCTACAATTTACATCGTGCAACACGTGGCATCTCTTGAGCATTTGGACCGCTGGCTTTCGGATTCCTTTTCCCTGCAAGACAATTTCCAGTACATGCTGAAATTTGTTTCATATCCAATAATTTATGAAATGTAATCCTTCGACCTTCACAATTCAAAAAATTCTCTTTTGAAACCAAGGCTACCTAATATGCTACTGTCCATAAGTTATCCAGGATCCATTTTCTAAAAATTTAAATAATGTCATTTGTTATGAAAATAGGGGGTGATTATATTGCAATGTTGCAAAGCATACCCTAAAACCGAGCACATTTATAATTGCAAAACGAGTTCTTAAAGTTAACATATTTTGCAATTCGGACTGTCAACCACTGCAGCAAGCTGTTTGGAACGAGTAAGATAAGTTGATCGGTGTATAAATTCGCAATTGAAAGTTCAGTCGTAATATACATTCGACGAGTCGGTTTACGAATAAATTTGAGAGTCTGTAGCGTTTGTTAAGGCAGCAATCGGCATCTTTATCAGACAAATTTGGAATACTGAGTATAAGGAGCCCACAGTTGGTTATTACATGAAGCTGCTTGTAAAATGAATGAAATAAAAAATCATAAAATGAAAAAACTTAGGTGAGGATAGTAAATGAATGAAACAAGACTCCGAAAACTTTACTTTCCCATTTCCGCCCAACCTCAACTGGGACAAAAATTTTTGCTGTACAAAACATTCTATGAAGAAATATTCAACGGAAGATATAGCACTAAATATTAAAAACTGTATTTACCATAAGGCAGTAGTTTGTGAATTATTGTTCTGCTGATATTAGTACGCTTTAAAAATTAGATAATAGCTAGATTCCAAAGCTAAGCCCTGATCACGGTGGCTACGAGCGCAGACTTGAGTCCAAGAGTCTGTAGTTCGAGTCCTCAGCCAGGGAAACTTAGCTAAGCCCTTCCTGGCTCGGTAAATACCTCTATATGAGGCAGTACGGGGAAGGTCCCTGCTGGTGTTTTGATTATCACTTAATTATAGTATACATGTTTAGGGTGATAATTTACAGCAATTTGGTGGTTTCAGACCCGTATTCTGACATTGAAATTTGTAAAGCTATGTACAACGCAGATTCTGGAAGCCTAGATACTTGAGCTACGAATTTATGTTCATTGTAAAAACTAAAAGTGCGTAACAATTACAGTGAGAAAAGGGTGAAATGGAAGCATGTCTCCAAAATACTCAAGTCGATTCAAATCGATCATGTCTACAGGCAATTCAACCCTCAAGATTGCATTTGAAAGAGGTGAACCGTTAGGTGCTGTTTACTACCATGGTACAAAAATTTATGTCCCAGTTGAGTTTGGGCGGAAATGGGAAAGTAAAGTTTTCGGAGTCTTGTTTCATTCATTTACTATCCTCACCTAAGTTTTTTCATTTTATGAATAATTAAGTAATTATTCTATGTATCCAAATGATTGTGATGTTGTTAGGGTGTAACTGGAGTATCGCTGGTAAAATTTGAAGTTCCAGTAGTCCCGTTACCCATTTTAAGTCAAATCCATGAGCTAAAACAGTCAAATCGGCAAATTCATTGATTTCTATTTATTTACTCCAAGCCTATAGTGTGTTGGAGTTAACCCAGGCAGTTCCGAGTTTATTGCAGCTTGGAATTCATTGTCCAGTGAATAGAAACTTGTACGTTAACGCTCTGATTTCGATGACTTTTTGAATAGCAGCGAAAATGTTTTGGCAACCACACTAATTCCAATCCAAGGCTTTTCTATTGATTCCCAGCGAAATATTCGGTGGACGAAAATGTTGTTCCCACTGGCTCGTTTTCAAAGATTATTTATGCTTGCTCATTTAATCATTCCCAATTCCCGAAATAATGTTTGTATCTTTTTGTCGCTTGCAAATGAAAGAGTGGCATTTAGCGTTCACAAACGGGAACGATTTACACGTCTGATTTAAAACTAAATTAATAAATGATTTGCTAAGATTCTAGAATAAAATTACAAGACATTTATTAGTGATCAGTTTGTGACACGTATTCTCATGAATTTGAATGATTTAAAATAGACAAGAGAGTATCCTGGATCTAGAATAACAGACACTCGAAGATATCAATCCAATCATGAAAGCAACAACTAACTTGGCTTATATAAGTAATAGCAATAAGTAATGTGGACAGTCTAGAAAAATGCGATACATGCATTCTTCCATAAGACAAGCAAAACTTTAAACGTGACAATAAATAAATGATTAACCAATGTTAACTTATACATTGAATGAACCATGGCAATATTCGCTTGTCTTGAAAGCATTTTAGTGTTCTCTGCAAAGTAAATGTAAGTTTTGCCTTTTGCTATGGCTGCATGAATAATCAAACAGAAATTGATTTATTTTAAAGTACAAACACAACAGTAGCAGCAGAAGACAGAGGCTAAGAAATAAATAAAGTCGTTAAGACCAACGGAAACTTAGCTTTGGTTCAAACCGGTTAAACACATCATGTATGAATATGGTATTGAAGAGATGAGAAGTTTAGACATCTTTGAGAGATCTCGAATTGAGGGTGAATTGAAATCCTCCACATAAAATTATTTATTGCTCATTTAGTCAGCAAATTAACAGATTTTGCTGTTTTTATTAGATATTAGCTAGAACACGCGATTGTATGTTCGTTAACGTATACAAGTCGTTTTAAATGAGAAATTATCGTGTTAAAACTTCCAAAAACACTAAATATTTCCGAAAAGCTCCTGGATCATTGGAACCAATGAACAATTTTCTATTTAATGGTGAATTAATATGGTGAAAATGATGGTTTATATATATTTATTGAAAAGCCCGTAAATAGAAACCAATTTAGGGGTTATTGAAAAATATGCGTCTTCTGGCTTTGTTGGTGTTTCTGTGAGATTGATTAGTAAACACTTGCGTTATGGTCGGGAGATGGAAATTAGCTTCCAACCCTCGGAATCGCTGCTGTGTTGCTTTGGAGTGAGCCTTAATGTCGTTGGTTATACGAACTGTTCCGACTTACGATATTAAAAAACAGGTTATCCCCCTTTGTACTTTAGTTTGTGAATCGTACCTTTCACCCAATCAACGTCGGATAACTTCCCTTAGTGTTATTACCAGTGATTCAAAATCTTCCAAATGTCCACCTCTTCAAGACGGCAACTTCCTCCAAGCCGAACGTGGGCCTGCGGCCCAGGTTCGAAAATGTGTCTTGCCGTTCAAAAAATCCACTTGTTACGTTTCATACTTTAATCACTACTTGAAGTTCTCTCTAAATCATCGTTTGTGCTCTCAATTACAAGGGTGCTTTGTGATTAATTATCATTTGTCATTCGCTATCATCATAATATGCAGATACTTTTGGGACTCATTGATTAATGCGTTTGTGTTAGTGTCCTAGTGTGTCATTGTTTCTCTAAAGAATAATTGTAAACATCGTCCAAATACTCAATCTAGGGAAATGAGATTGAGCTGTCAACAGGGTAAAAGTGAATTTTTTATCAAATGACAAAGTGTTGGAATGCTCTTCCAAGAAAACTTCAATGTTTAGAGAATGTGTGGAAATTTGAGAAAGTTCTTAGATAAGCAATAGTTCTCTGTCGTAATGAAGAGTGTATTCGATCAGAATTTAGAATTTTATATGTCTTTAGCATTAAAACAATCAATTTACCTAATATGTTAGATGTAGATAATTTAGATAATGACAATTCTGATTGATAAAACATGTCTAAATCATATTTATTTTTTGTCTCACTTAAGTTATTACATTATTACACTATATTGCAATCTCCTTTTTTGTTTCAACTCCAATATGACCAAACGCTTGAAAAATTTCGTATACAATTATGCATTATTTGTCACAGTAATAGTAATAAATAAACCGTGGTAAACCGGGTGTAAACAAGAAGTGAAACGAAACCGCTTATTTATATTTTCCCTAAACTACTTTCCCCAAACTACTTTCCCCAAACCACTTTTCCTGCGTTGCTTTTCCTGTACTTGTGCTTAATGTGCACGTCAGTAGCTAAGATTCCGCGCATGCATGGATGTGTGCTGTTTTTAAATATAAACGTTTATGACGTACCAACCGGAACGTCACAGTCACTAATAAAGCTGTTTCAGTTTCCGTAGGAAAGTAGAAGTTGTGTAATGGCTCAATTCACCCCAAAATTTAAAAACGTCACAGATCTGAAAGCGCGCAAAAAGTGTCAAGGGATTTGGGGCACACTGACACATTCAACTGAAGTTGTTGACCTGTACAGGACATGCAATGATGGATACTGAACCTGTGACCTGTGACCTATGACTCTTGAAATTTGTCACGGTCACTTTCAAACTGTCACAGTTGTTGTAGAAGTCAATTTTGAGTAAAATCTCATTTTACCCCAAAATTTCAAAAGGTCACAGATTTTGGCCTGAAGGTCACAGACCCCTCATGTATGGGTGTTTCGTGATCTGCTAGTAAAGACCTTTCTACTGATACCCCATATTGGGGTATGCGGCTATTTTAAAATATGATGACCTGTGACCTTTGACCCCGAACAGGTTGACCTACAACTTAAAAAAAACAAACTTGAAGCAGTGGTGGCTATGAACTTTGATACTGTGCAAACAGAATTTGAAAAAGTTGACCCCTTCTAGGAGAAAAACGTTCCGTTACCCCCCAGACAGACAGACAGACAGACTGACAGAGCATTCCCATAAAAAAGTGTCACTTCTTAATAACACTATCACATGACTAATGCAGCATTGAGGTCCACGGAATCCATGCGCGGAGAGTCAATTTTGAATGAAGATGAGGATTGGGATTTCTTTTGCTACAGTAAAGACGAAACCTTTTTCCGAGGATTTTCATCGATTTTTCAAAACATTAACTGTCCATAATGTTGCAAGAAATCAGTTAACCTGAATTTCTGATTTTTTAGATATTTTAATAAACGGGTCCTTACGTACAGAATAAAAAGGCTATGGAACTTAAACTATGAAATGCATGTAGTGTATGTGAGTCAGTGATATGTTTGTGTGTTCCCGTGTCTCTTGTCTTCCTCACCTCATCTGTACTAATTGGCATCCCCAATAAAGTCTCTTGATAAGTAGTTTAATTGTTTTGTCAAGTGTGTCGTCATTCAGTCACCTCTCATACACAACAATGAAGAAATGTTTGCTTATGTTTGAAGCATTGAAAATAATACATTAATTTTAATAGCCTGACTGTTTTCTTCATGCTATGCACTATTCTTTTCCAACAGCGCTGGGTGGACCGGACTTAAGGATACCTGCACTTTTTAATTCATGGTGGACATTTACTGTCAAAATTAAGATATTTATGGTGGACAATGCAACACAGTTCGTCATTGGACATGAGGGCGACTTCGGCGCGCTTTCAAAATTCAGCAAAGGATAGACCTCGGAGCTCCGCAGGCGCTCCGATGTCCACCTTAGTCAAAATGTCCACCTCTTGACAAGAGTATAAAAGGGAAGATTTTGACACCCTGGTTATTACCCAATAGAAGTCACACCCATTAGCTTAAAGACCCTTGTTGTACTCAGGGTTCAAAGTGGTATTTTGTTATTGATATTAATTGGTGTGATAAATTGTTAGCTAACGATTTATAACACCAAGAGTTTACTGAAAATAACGTTATCAAATGGGATCAATCTATCCTACAATGTTAATATATTCCCTATCCTACCATGTTTAAGAAATCATACCAATTGATCGCATTAATACCACTTTTGTGGTATTTATTGCACTTTTCAGTGGTAAAAGTGCTTGGTAAGTGGTATTTTACATACCCTGGTTGTACTAGTAATTCTGCTATAACAGTACTTACTCACAGCTTCATGTTTTTGTGGATACCTTTGCTTGCCAGGAAATTCCCGAATGACATTGTATTTTCTCAGCAAACCTTTTTTTTTAATGAAGAAGTTGTTTAAACGACACCTTCTTGTAAGGTAGGTTTAATTTAGTTCATTGATGAGTATGCAACATATGTTGCGGAACAAACTTTTACTGAGCTAGCATTAATAATATTTGTTGCATCCTTCGTAAACAGTCAAAAAGGTGAAGCTTCTGAAAAACTGAATGTTCTCCATTTTGTCATCAATTCTTGTTCATTTTAAGTTTCCTTGTAAACAATCTAACGGCGCTTTAATTTTTTGACACTGATTTATTTAAATCAGCAAGTCTTCCCTGGTACCAAAGAAGCACTGTTTATTTCATGCAAAAACCCTGAAGCTTGGAGCACTTTTTCTTCAAAAATATATAATTACTTACTAGTATATAATGCAAGTTACGTATGAGAGCAAAATCGCAAAAGTATACTTCAATACAACCAACTGTAATACAAAGACACACCATCAACATGTAAAGTATGAAAATGGTTTGAACCGATTCAAATAAATACAAAGGTGCGACTCGTTTAAACTTGTAGAACTGAATCAGTTTCTTTGTGTTTTTCCACCGTTTTAAGTAATGCAGTGTTTGATTTTCCGCGTGGATTTTTTGGTATGTTCCACTTTCTAAAAGCAACTTGACATTTTTGATTAAAGTCATGTTTCTGAAACCATCGAAGGTCCAATGGGACCACATTGAGTCGAATTCCTCTTTAAGCTGATAAAAGCCCCGTGTGACGTAATTCTCTTTTAAATACACAAGCTCTTTTTCATCGGAGTTCATCATGTACACAGATTTGTTGCATTGAATCAACTCATTCTCGATCGCTGACTCCGCAATTAAAGCTCTGCTGAAATTAAGGTTTTGGTTTTGATCGAGTGGGTAATGTCTTATTCGACTACTGACAAAGTTAACTTTATTATACGTTGCTGTGTCGTTACGAAAAACGTCTATGTTCAAAACGAAGCTAATGATGTCAACAAACAGTTTATATCCGAATGGCTCTGTTACAATTCTTCCTTCTGGATTTGGTTTTTGTCGTGGCTGCGATAACATAGAAAAGCAACCTTGTTTTTGATGCTCTTGAAGAAGTGAAAGATTGAATTTACGGTTTTCATCACTGTGACCCAACTTTATGGATAAATGGTACTCTGAAGTGAATTCACTCTGTTCGGGATTTTTCCCGAGGATATTCAAATGACCTTCTAAATAGGAACGGTTGTATCTACTGACAGGATCACAAAGGATTTGACTCGAGTTCTCAATTCGTTCACCCTTTAGTGGGTAATTAAGCTCAGCAATCAGTAGACTGGAATATGTTGACGTAAGTACCAGTGACAGAAGTATCCACGCTGTTATTAACCACCGGAGCCACGTGACACTGTTTAGCGCTGCCGGCAAGTCTATGGGCTCTTCTGTGAGTGTGCTAAAGTACAGCAATAACATTGAAAAATTGTTTACCTTGACTTTGTAGAAAAAAATATACATGCTGATAAAACCATACAGAACAAACCCATTCAAAATCACAATCGTCCACAAGGTGGTTTCGAATGGGGAAATATACATTGCAAAACTCAACACTGGTGGCGAGTAACAAGTAATTGGTTTGATTGATATGGTTGAAAGAATTATAAACCAGGGATCTCTTTCACTAAAGAAGTTTATATAAATGGTAGGATAGTAATCCCCAGGCTGGATATTTCTGGGGAACACGGAACAATTACTGGCACGAAATGCGGTTCTCAGGAAAACCACCATAGGAGATTGAACCGCATCAAACCATTTTCCATTAATTGACTTCCAGATTTGGTCGGCTTGCACATTTATAACATTTGGGGAATGTAGGTTGATAGGAAACGCTGTTGCAGAAAATATTTCTCCCCCAGTTGAGATCTTGCTCATATTAGTTAAGCAGTAGTAATACGGGAAATTTAAAGTGTACAGGGTAAATGTAAAAGGATTTGAGGTAATGAATAAAATTCCGAAGTGAAAATCATTCGCTCTGTGATTATTTCCTGGAATAAAAAGTTCATTATCCTTGAAAGGGAAACTTTTGATATTACCAATAGCTACAACAATCATATAGTCTTGATTTATTTCCCGATTTCGGCCTCCAGAGTATAGCGTGTACCTGGATTCCCATATTCTCATATTTTCCACTATTTGAAGCTTGGTTAAACCAGATAAATGCAAGTTGTGGAATAATATGTTGAATACGCAGGAGGGATTTCGGTAACTCGAGTGCAGAAGATCCGTCTGTTTTTTTTCATTGAAAAGCTCACGTGGCAGTCCAGCTGGGTTAACTTTAAAGAAGAGAAGAGATTGAGAGTCACCCTGAAAGACATCATAGGTGGGGTCCTCGATTTGAAACGATAATGCAATCACACAAGTAGGAGATATTCCAGGAATAAATTGGGAAAAATAAAAACAATCATGACTTCTAAAACTACTCAAGGCGAAAAAGGCCAAAACTCTAAAGTCCATACTGAAGTTTGAGGTGTATTTTTAACAGACTTTGCATTTAATTCTGAGTTTGATCATAATTACGTTGATTTTGTTATAAGTATGGAAAATTGTTCGATGAACGCAATACAATTCTTTTGGCAAAAAACGAGAGCTTTGTTTCGAACCCGGGTAACTCAAGATAACCCTTCTCGCGAGCAGTGTTAAAGGAAAGGTTTGCTGAGGGTTATGCGGGGTTCATCCAAACTCGTAATAAGGACCCAGGAGACCAACAAGTGAATAATTCCCGGTTCGGCCTCTGTCAATCACAACGTTTATATTAAATTAAAGCATGCTAAAACTTCTGAAATCAGGATGCAAGACACAAGAAACCACCAAAGCTTTGCGAAAGATCAAACCCAAACTGTCTCTTGAGGTAAAAATCATCGTACTTTTAAAACATTACGGTAAAACGTTAGGACTAGGTTGTACACCGAAATTAAAAGACATTTAATGGTGAACACCAGACTACAAAAGCACTTACAAATACGGATTATTAACCTCTCCACTAATGCAAATAAAACACCAAGCAGTCTCGGAAGCCCAAGAAATTTGAAGTTCCTGACATAAACTTTGCTTTCAACAATATTGGGTATTATAACCGTTTATAAAGCCCCTTCGTACTAATTATATTTCAACTCACTCATAGTCGCGTCCCTGGATATTGATATTACCTTTGCTTGTCAGGCAATTTACTAATGACACTGGCTTTTCTCAGAAAACGTTTCACTTTTAATGAAAACGTTACTGCGAGTTATTTGGGGTTGACAAGAACTCGTAATACGGCCCCAGGAGACCTCTGAAATCGGGACGAAATACAAAAGAAAGTATCTACTGTTTGCGAAAACTGCCTAATGAACATAGGTTCCAACCCCAATTGTTTATTGCGGTCAAAAGCTTCATACATATATAGGCTTAAGGTTAAAAATTAGAGCCAGGCTGCAAGTGGAAATTTAAACACATTGAATGACAAGCACTGGATTACACAAGCCCTTACAATTGTGGACTTTTAGTCACTCCACCAATGTTTAATTAACACCAAGTGTCTCTGTAGCCCACAAAATCTTCAGTTCATCACATAAACTCCGTTTTAAATAATTTTAGGCATTAAGATCTGGTTATGAACATCCTTTCGTATCAATTATGTTTCAACTCACTCATAACCGCGTCCATATTTACTAAAATATTCAGATCCCCGTTCATTGGCACCCTAATTACAGTTCTAGAAATATAGAGTTCGAAATTGCGTACAGGCTGAATTTTTTTTTCTATTGATAGCATCCAATATTTTAACTCTTCTAGTCAAACTCCGAACAAATTATCTGGGATAAGAGAGCCAACGGAGAGACATCTATCGTACCCAAACAGCCCAAATTGACTGGGCTAATTTATCTAAATAATTTGCAAAGACTATGAAGGATAACATACGTATACATTACTCCATAACACAAGCCAAACCATAGTTTTTGTGGTTATTAATTCAACAGTTGTAGCTGAGGCATTTGTGAGAAGCCCAAACCAAGACTTCAGATATATCAGTGTAAGTTTTAGCTGAAATTAAATTGAATATTTAATGAAGAGGTGTTTTTCCATTTTGCTTGGCAAGCTTGTAAGCTTCTCCTTGTTATAAATGTCAGTCTGCATGGTAGTGGAGCTGTTTGAATATTTTGAATTTCATCGATTTTTAGTCTGCATGCATCTAGGTTTCTTGGCATTTCGTATTAGCACGATCTGCCTCTTTGTATTAGACTTGTCTGAGTTTTAGTTTCTTACAATGTTTCGAAGATTAAAATGCTTCCGCAAATGAAACTATTATAATACGCTGTTATTTTTATAATTCAACAATTGCATTGTAAAGGTATAATGTACAAAAAAATTAAATTGTTATTTGCCTTCGTTATGCTTTATACTAAACACTAGATATTATTGATTGTGCTCGATAATATCTATAATATTATTGATTAATATTACTGATTGATAATATTATTGATTGATCTAATTCCCTAGTCAGGTTCCGGTGAAAAAGGGTTGCGTATAAATTAAAAGAAGCTGAAAGGCAGTCTTTGTGCTGCTTGACTGTTAACTATTTGATCGATTTTATTAAGCACTTTGACTCTTAAGTCTGCCTGCTGCACTGACGATCGATCCACTGCTGACTATATAAACTAATAGAGATTGTGCTTTCATGTTGTCACCACAAAATTTTGCAATCACATTAAAATCGATCGCTAGCAAATGTCGACTCCATTTGGTTATGTAAACTATTATCCTTATTTGTATACTGTGCCTATTGTATTTAACGGTAAGCTGGACGCAACTTGAGACCCGAGTAGATCTAAGTGGTGTTCATGCCCTTCCATACTAGAAGGGAGGATTCATTGAAAGTACAAGCCGACTTATTCTTTCTTTCAAATTGGTTTTACTTTATGAGTTGATCAGGAATTAAAATAAGCGAATTGCTGGAATGAAAAATCATCAATTCGTAGTAAGAAGATTTTGTTTCTTTCTTTAGCGAATACATTTTGTATTCTTCTATTCCCCCGTAGAGTCTGATCGGTTGAATAGCTTTAAACTTCTTTGACAAAAATCGTCTCTGATAACTGCATAAAGTTAAACACCTGTTTCTCAAGTGAAAGAGAGAAGCCTTCGTGTCTTCGTGTAGGTTTGTGAGATCTGGAACTGCAATGTGGGCCCATATGGGAATTCCCAGTGAGGCTCCTAACGCAATGAAGTATATGTAGAAAGGCATAATTTCCCACATTCGAATGCATGCAAATACCGCCATATCGATTCTACGATTCCGTATCTACGATTCCGTATTTTATATGTGGAGGAATAATTTGAGGAAATTTTCTTTTTGTCCGAATTTATGATAGATTTATTAATGCCTGACATAATTCCTAATTTCGAGGAATAAAAATAAACTGAAAAACAGATTTAACTGTATTGACTTTAGCTTGAATTTTGACTGATCTGGCTGGTTACCAACTTTAGTAGAGACTGTCGTGCCCACTCTGAAGATTATGGGAATAATCTCAGTCTTTTATATGAAGAATTGTTTTGGATGGCTAGTCTGAGTGTTCATGGTATATCTGTGTACCTTTGTACGTAAGCAGCTGATGCCTAATTAGTTGCAGGCTATCAAGCATAAAAACATAACTTACAAATTACATACAAGTAAGTCATGGTTGCACAATTAATCCTTAAATTAATCAATCTAAACAATTTACATTTACAACACCATACACAGAATTCACCTACTCTTAGTAAGCGTTATTCAACTTTACACAATTGTCAGAATATTTCCAATGCTATTCCTAATAAACTTAACGTACTTCTTTTTCCTTTGCTTTGACTTAAAACACCATCATTTTTATGTTCCTACGAAAAGCCGTAAACTTAACAATTTGGCCAAATAAGCCGGTTCCCATTATGGCAAAAGCTAAGTTGGGAACAATGGTATTCCCAACAAGACCTTCAGCGAGAAAGAGCTGTAAATAAGTTTGAAGAAACTGGTCGATGCTCTTGATGTTCAGTTGGCTTTGGTGGAAGGCCATTTTTTGTTCGAAGATATTGCGAATATTTTGTTTTGAAATTTCAATGGCTGTCAGTGGAAAGAAAGCAGACACGATGATGTTCCTAAAAACGTCTGCAATACAAACAAATGTGACAGTCGCTCTAATGAGAAATACAAAAGGATTTCTTGAGCTCCGTGGGATCAGGATTTCGAAAGCAAAGTATAAAGGATCATCTTGGAGGTAGTACATTATTGGGATGTAAAGTACAGGTAAACCTAAAGCTAAACAGTAGAGTCCAAGGAGAAGAAGGAAAGGAATTAGTTGGGATAAATAATTAGGTTGTCTAGCCTTCTTGGTTCTACCTGCAATTATCCAAATCCAGACACAGAAGTAAAACTTTTCATAAGTAATGTTTATTTCAAGCAAAGTCTTACCTTTGGTTTTGTAGAATAAATTAAGTAGGTTGTTGAAAGCGAAGGATGCAGCATTTCTGTGAGCAAACCAAGTGTACGAAGAAAGAATCGTGAATAATTCGACAACGAGTACTACGAAAGTTAGGAAGTATTCGAGGAATGTCATGTGAACTTGTGGCCTGAGCAGTTGGACTAGAAGGGTGGAAATTGTAATGATTGCAGCAATGATGATGTAGAGTAGAGTTAACTTTGAATTTCGATATCTGCTAGGATTATCAGAAGAAACTGTTTCCAGTTTTTGGCTCTCCGTGTTCCAATAAACCGGATACGTCCAGAGAAATTTGTTGTAATGTGAGTTGAATGCGTCAAGAACCTTTAAAAGCTTGTGAACTGACATGTTGGTTTGCAACAATTCTTGCTGCTGACAATTTCCAATGGGGTTGTGTTTCTAAATCTCTTATTTCTATTCGGCTGATGAATTTACTCGCATTCAGTTGCTGAGTCTATGAAATGATCGAAGGTATATTTCCTTATTAAGCAAATGGAACCTTTAGAGGGGTTTTGAGGAAATTTTTTGGTTATGTTTTGCATATGTGTTGAAGAAAATTTAAGTATTTTACAAAGTTGATTCCATGATTAAATTTATTAGGTTGACTAGCTATCCTATCCTACCCAGTGCAGGCATTGCTTTCGAAAGATTATCAAATCTTGCTCTCAAGTATACTCAAGTAATTTTCAATCAGTAATGAGTTCATCAGTTTATTTATACCAAAATTTAATAACAAGTTTTCGAGCATTCAGACTCTCGTGTGACTTGGAAACAAGATTCATTATTTCAAAAAAATTGCATACGTTTACGCATGCTCAGATAAATGTTCATTATATTATTATAAATTAACCGTTTTGTTACGTTTCAGTTAGTACGTCGGCCTTGTAGTTTTCAATTTATCATGTTAGCTAAAAAATCATCGACAAAAATCAGCTGTTTTTAAGTTTCAACTATGCTTGATAGTTGCGGTTCAAAAGCAGTTTCTGGTGAATCAATTTAAAAAATTTCAAAAGTGCCAAGTCAGCATTACAGAGGTGCTGTGGAAAACGTACACTCTTCTCGTTTCCAGATTTTGTGGCCTTTTATTAGTTTGATTGAATGAATATCATGTAGAATAATTAAACTACTTCAAAATTAAACACAAGATAAAACTAAAGTGGAATCAAAACAAGTATTTCGCAATTGGATTTGCTATTTATGCAAGGTATTAAAACGAATTTACCTATTATTCTTAGCTACTGGAATATAGAAGCTAATTCCTAACGTAGAACCAGATTAAACGGTGATTAGTTGTTTCGAAATATGGAAGCAAAAATATTATCTACCTGTCGAGAAGTTCCTTATATACTACTACTACCCCAAATAAATTCTCTGCAAGCTCTATACAAATATTCGTACCCTTCAAGAGGATTTCGCAACACATTTGCGCATAACTTCTCTAGAATATAAAATCTAATCTTGGGCTTTTGTAAGAATTATTGCAAGAACAAAGACCGACTGGTTTTCCAAAATCCGACCTGTCTCTAACCTGGTGAATGTTCTACCAATTAGACTGCCGACCCACTTGTAAAATATTGAAGGCAAGAAGGAGTTCTAATGAGGAGCTATGATTCCTAACAGTTTTGCCTAAAAACTCACTAAACCCCACATAAGAAATATTCTTCTAATTTCGAAAACGATGCTGGTATTAAACGCATGTTTTTATTATCCGACAATTTGTAAGTGGATTTATGCCGGGTATAAACAATGGGAGATTTTTACTTAGCCAAAGTGTTAACAATAAGTTATGATTTCTTTCATTAATTCCTTGTTACTTTTAAGGTGAGACGTAGGCAACTTGCAGCATAAGACAAAATGGTGGAGACTCTTTTAACATTCATGGTGCTGCTGTGTGAATGATGATTTTCTGATCGATAATATAACCTACCAAAAGATGAGTAATAAATATAACCTACTTGGTGCTACCATGAACATTGCTGCGTGCTTAGTGCGCTGCGCTAACGTCATGATTTTGAGACCACTAAGTATCACTTGCGTTGTGCTTTGCCTCGTCTCCATCCCTCACTAAACCGTCTTCTTCACTGTGTTCATCCTGCATATCTTGTGTTTGTTCATCTTCCTCAGGACCTTTTTCGCTGCTTCCTACTTCATTTTCAGACCGCGCATCGGCGATATTTTTTGTTAAGTGCCTCACTTCAGTTTCGAATTTCAAAAATTGGTGTGTAATATATCGAGTTATGACATATTATAAAGAAAATATTAATTTTATACTCGTGCGTGGGTCCATTATGACGAAGAACAGGAGAAACAGCGGTCGTAAGGTCGAAAATAAATTAAATAAAAGGTGACAACTAAAGTGGTCAGCAACGTCGCGTGGCACTTTTACGTTGTCTCCTAAAGGGGCATTTTGCCTTCAGGGGTTTTTCAAAGTTGTCACCTAAAGTTGTCTACTGTCTCTTGGAAACCAAATGAAATGACTGCTTTTGTTGACATTCGCCTCTCAGACACTTTCAGAATTCAAACTAAAAGCGACTGCCGCCATCAAGAGGTTAATCCTGTGCACGCAATAACTGGGTCCAACAGGCTACTTCAAGTCGATTTTATTTTGTATTGATTTTCATTGCAGTTAATGCATTTCATACGAGGTTACTGAAATATGTTTTTTCTACTGATTGCAAAATTTGATGAAGCAATCAAGGTAAAAAATGAGTGTACTCATCAATCCTTACAAAACAGACCTTGTTTCTTTCTTGACCGAGTACATTCTGAGCACTTCTGTTTCCTAGCAAAGTGTGACAGATTTAACAGCTTTGAACTTCCTTCTTAGGCTCCAGCTCTCATAGTTCTGCTTGTTGTAAAAAATCCAATCGTTTCTTAAAAGCAAGGGAGGAGTCTTTGTGCCTAAGTGTAAATTATTGAGATCTGGAACTGCGCTATATATGTATAATAGGAGGCTCTCCTTTCGGTTAGCTCCACGAAAGCCGATTAGGACTTATTTCAGAAACTCCTAAGATATCTACAGGTTGAGCAATTTGGGTACCGTGCATTATCTCTATTTTTGACAATAACCTTTCAGAGATAAGCAAACCTGGGCGATCTCAGGACTGGGGAATACGTGTGCGTCGTACCCACCGAGGTATCAGCACTACGCAGCCTGGCTATACACCCATTCAGCTTTTTCATTAATGTCGCCGCTACCGGGACTCGACCCCATGAGAGAGAGGGCGAGCACAGTCACGTTCTAGCGTGAGCCCAGGGATTAAACCACTGGACCACGTAGCCGTTGCTGGAACTGCACTACGTGTACACGTCTGGATTAGCTTACCTGCTGCTAAAGCTACCAAGTGCGCATAAATTTGCCAAATTCTGACGTAAATATAGACATAAATTGGCCCAGTAAACCAGTTCCGATTTTATGATTTTACCGGCGAGGTTTGGACATTATAAAAATGGAAGTTTTTTGTAGCTAGTGACCACCACCTGCAATAGGAAGCGGTTTTAAATCCACAGTTCTATATAACGTAATCAAGTGACTGCCAGCAGCTTTATTCCAATACTTGGACTTAAAAACCATGAAGCTTGAAGAGCGAGGCCTGCACAAGCTCCAAATCAATCGAATTGTCCTTTCTTTTTGTTTAGTAGAAACAGGTCAATTTTTACTACATAGTATTTAACATTACATACGTACAATTACAAGATGCTATATAATATTGATTTAATAGTCTCAATCAGAAATGCGCTGCGCATCTTCAAGTCTCTACAGTCATCGTAACTTTTTTATTAATAACTACACAACATTCGAATGAATTAATACAGAAGCAAACGGCATACTTATGGATTTGAAACAGAATTGCCTGCCAATGTGTAAGTTGCTCAGGACCATGTAAAGCTTATATCACGATATGTTATTTAACAATATGTGTCCGTCATTGGTAATGGCATTTATGAAGTTTCCATCCATTGTTTAAAAAGTGTATGAAATTCCACGAATTTCTTTTCATTGGCACATATTTTTAGGTAATAGAACACCATAGACTCTACGTGAGAACCCTTTGCAACAAACTCGTAGTTCAACGAATCCCACTGTAATACAAATAGCAACCATTACCAGGTAGAGAATAAAAGCTGTCTGAATGGAATCATGCAGAGTCAAAGGTGAGACTGGTTCAAACTTGTGCAACAGAATCAGTTTTCTTGAATTTTTCCACCGTTTTAAGAAATGTAGCGTTCGATTCTCCGTTTGTATTTTTTTGTAGATTCCACTTTCTACCAGCAGCTTTATATTTTTGAACACAGACAGATTCCTGAAATATGTGAAACACAATTGTATCCATGTCGAGTAGAACTCCTCCTTTAGCTCATAAAATCTTCTTGTGACGTAGATATCCTTCAAACACTGTAGCTCGTTTTCATCGGACTGCATCAAATAAACAGATTCTTTGCATTGAATCAACTCGCTTTCTATGGCTAATTCCGCAAGCAAGCCTTTGCTCCAATTATTTTTTTCTATGTGAACCGACGGATAATGTCTTATGAGGCTACTCATGAAGTTAATTCTGTTGTAAATTCCTGTTTCATAACGAGAAGGTTTGATGTCATGGTTTGAATTGCACCATTGGAAAACAAAGTCCATAATGTCAACGAAGACTTTATATGCGAAGGGGTCTGTTATTATTGTATAAACTGAATTTGGCTTCTTACGTGGCTGCGACAAGAGAGCAAAGCAGCCTGGTTTGTGATGCTGCTCATGTAAACTATTATCGAATTCCCGGTTTTGATCGCTTTTTGTCAGTCCTTTGGCAATATCAGAGTGGACAATTGGGCTAGAAATAGCAGTTGCCAGGATTTTAAGATGATTATTTATAATAGAATATTTATGAACGCTGACAGCATCACAAAGTATTTGACTCGAGCTTTCTATTAATTCACCCCTTAATGGGGAATTGAGCTCAGAAATCAGTATGCTGGAATGTGTAGACGTAGCAACCAACGACACAAAAATCCTCGCTGAAATTAAGCAGCGGAGCCACGTTATTTTGTTTAGCGCCTTAGGTAATTCCAATGGTTCCTCTGTGAGTGTGCTGAAGTACAGCAATAGCATTGAGAAATTGTGTACCTTAATTTTGCTAAAGTACAAATACAAGCTTACAAACCCACAGAGAACTAAGCCATTTAAAACTACAATTATCCACAGGACAACTCCAAACGGGGAAATATACATCTCAAAACTCAGCACTGGACGTGAATAACACGTATTATTTTAATAGACAATATGGAAAGAATTACCATCCTGGAATCGTGTTCTGAAATGCTGTCGATATTAATCATTGGATAAGCCATTCTAGAATGGTAGTGAATACTATTGAACATCGAAGAATTACTGGCCCGAAAAGCAGATCTCAAAAAAACAACAACGGCTGAGTTAACGGCTGTTACCATACTTTCGCTAATCGAATCCCCACCTTGGTTTATGTAAACTTTTATTACATTCGGCGCAAATAGATTCACGGGGAAAGCGGAAAACTTTTCTCCCACCTCTGTGAACTCAGTCATGTTAGACAAACAAAACCAGTAAGGGAATTGAAGAGTGTACAATGCAAATTGCTGAGGATGTGAGGTTGCAAATAAAATTCCAAAGTGGAACATTGTCTCTGGAATGTCATCAAGAAAATCGTCATTTCTTTCGAAAGGGAAACGTTCTTTTCTGGTGTTAACAACTAAGATATCGTAATCTTGATTCAATTCCCGCTCTTCACCACCGCTGTCTAATGTAAACCAAAATCTCCAGTGTTTAATTGTATAGCGCGTGCGGATTGTTAAGTAGTTTGAACCTGGCAGCTGTAAATTTAGATACAGGAAGTTGACCACGCAGGTATGTTTTCCGTGCCTTGAATATAAAATTGCCAGTTTTTCAACCTTAGTGTAATCCACACTTATTAGGAAGTCAACATTACGAAAGAGTAGAGAATGGGAGTCACCCAGAAAGATGTCATCGGGGTGGTCCTCTTTCGTGAACATTATTATGATCAGGCATGACGGGGGTATTCCAGAGATGAATTGGGATAAATAAAAACAAGTACAAAATTAAAACTAATGAGGTTAAAAAGAACAAAGACAGAAATCCTCATGCGGGCTTATGTCGCGTTTGCTCTTATATCTTATTCAAACCTTTTTGTTTGTTTAATGCATATGAAAGCATTTTAGTTTAGCTTGTCCAGAATATTCTACCATTAATGTAAATTTTACGATTTTACAATCTCGGTAAAGAAAGGGGTAACTGAACGTCGAATAAGTTGATATAGTCACTACAAATTATGACAAATATAAAAAATAATCACCTTTGAAAGCACTCAAAACTCAAATGCAAGTATTTTAAAATCTGTCAGTATACTTACTGCAGGTGTATCTTTTTACAAATGGTATATTTCTTTATCTTTTTGTTTTATAGTAAGCTACGCAGTCTTAGGTAAGAACTATTTCGTAAACTCCTGAAATTACTCAAATACATTTTATGCTAGAATGCTCAAGCCTCAACTGTTCCTTGTTTCATTCTTGTTTGGACATTCGTAAGCTTTGCTCAGTTAGCAACTAATTTATGCTTTCGGTTTAGAAATAACCACATTTAACGGTTGTTAGTTATAGGCTTTACAAACACTGCGGAATTGGATAAATTAACTAAGGTAATTCCCGAAGTTTGGCATTGCCAAATACAAGAGTAATGGTATCCCAGTGCCTACGCACATCCGCCACAATCCAAACTCCAAACAAAACTATCATCGTTGAAGATAGTAGTTAAACAAAACTAAGTCCGGTAAGCAGTAAGGCCAACATGAATATTATACAGTACAATGTAAGCTAAACTAACCTGTATTCCACCATAATCCACGCTAAGCAAAGACAATTTGAGACTCACTATGTAGGACGGAAATTATCTTAGATTGTTAGTTTGCTTAAAGTAGATTCTTACGCTCTATATCTGTCATTATCTACAAATTGGATGAATATGAATTGAAAATGAAATTAAAATGAAGAATGTCAATCTTTCATGAAATTCAGACTCATTCCATTTCCACAGTAATTTTCCTCTGGTTTTGTAGAGTCGTCTAAATACAATTTTTAAAGGTTTTTATGTATGGAATTTGTTTTTAATTGTGAGCATTCCTTTGAAGTTTCGAATATTAGTAATGCATCATTACTGGATTTAATTTTATGCCTAGGCTACCAAAGGAGCGTTGTTCCCTCATTAGTCGTGTCAATGCCAACACTCTCTCAGTGAGAACTAGAAAGAAGCAAATTTCATGGAAATAGGTGAAAAAATTCACTTTTCAATTGCTTAGAGAATACGTTAATTTTACTGGTACTGTTTAATAAGTGTGTAACATGCGCATATTATTTTAATATTAAAATGTTTGCGTCAATAAAATATCGTTTGTCCTACTTATACTGCCAGCATGGTGCTTCTAAAATTAATTTTACTTACTGCGTTTTTAAGCTTTATTCCCTAAAACTAAGAACAACCAATGACGTACATTACCATTAGGCGAGTCAAAGTGTTGTTATCTGTTAATTAAATGCTTTTATAGCTGTAATTATCTTCTACCTTATCGTTGGCCGTGAGATTTGGCAAAGAGTGTGAATTGTATCGATTATCTGACAAGAGTTATTTACTATTCATAAGCCTTTTCAGGTGCCAAAATTTGTCAATATTACGGATACCAAGAATCAATTGTTTCAAAAACATCGTCTTCAAGCGACGATATGTTAATACCAGGCGACATACCTTTTGTTTTAGGAAACCTTCGCAAACGTGAACTTCTATACCACCAACTATAATGCAAAGAGCCACCATCATCAAGTACAAAATGAAAACAGTTTGAACCGATTCAAATAGATCCAATGGCTTGACTCGCTCAAATTTGTATAAATGAATGAGCCTCCTTGTATTTTTACTTCGTTTCAAGTAAAATTGCGTTTGATTTTCCGCATGAATTTTGTTGTAGATTCCACTCTCAAAAAGCAGCTTGATTTTTCTGAGTAAAGTCAAGTTTCCAAAATTCTGAAAGCTCCAATGCAACTGGGTAGAAAAGAACTCTTCTTTTAGCTGATAAAACTTCCTTGTGGCGTAATTCTCTTGTAAATAATGAAGCTCGCTTTCATCAGACCTCATCATGTAAGCGGATTTCTTGCATTGTACCATTTCATTTTCTATCGCTAACTCCGAAATTAAGTCTGTGCTCCAATTGAAGGTTCCCTCTTTCATGATTGGGTAATGTCTTATTCGACTGCTCATGAAGTTAACTTTATTGTACGTTTCAGTGTGGTTAGGAAAGCCTTCTTCAAACCAGCCCACAACGAAGGTTAATATTTCAACAAAGATTTTATATCCGAATGGGTCTGTTATTATTCTACCCGTCGAATTTAGTTTGTGCCTTGGCTGTGACAATAGCGAAAAACAGCCTGGTTTTTTATGAATCTGAGGTAACGAATAGTTTAGCTTAAGGTTTTGATCGCTCTGATCCAATCTGCGGTCTATGTAATCAAAGTTCATTCGACGCGTGTCATTGAAGTATGTCGTAATTGTTTTCAGGTTGCTTTCAACATAAGGCTTGTCATACCTTGCGACAGGATCACAAAGGATTTGACTTGAATTCTCTATTCGTTCGCCTTTAAGTGGGGAATTAAGCTCCGAAATGAGTATGCTAGAGTACGTTGACGTAGCTACTAGCGATACAAATATCCACGCTGTTACTAAGCACCGAAGCCAAGTGATTTTGCTTAACACAGCTGGCAAGTCTATTGGTTCTTCTGTGATTGTGCTAAAGTACAGCAACAGCATTGAGAAATTGTTTACCTTGACCTTGTAGAAATGTATGTAAAGGCTGATAAAACCACACAGAACTATACCATTCAAGATTACAAATATCCACAAAGAAGTTTCGAACGGGGAAATGTACATAGAAAATGTCAACACTGGTGCCGAGTAACATGTGATTGGTTTGATTGACACGGTAGAAAAATCTACACTTCTAGTAAGCCATCTACGAAACGTCCACATATAAATTGTGGGGTAAAAGGTAAAGTGGTTTTTTCCACCATTGAACACTGAAGAATTGCTGGCACGAAAAGCAGATCTCAGAAAAACAAACACGCTTGATTGGAGGGCTGCAAAGCTTTCTTCATTGATCGAATCAAAAATTTTGTTTCCTTGCACTACAATAACATTTGGTGTAAAAAGGTTTATAAAGGCAACTGGGGAAATGATTTCGCCCACAGCAGTGATCTTACTTTTATCAGACAAACAGTAGCTGTCAGAAAGTTTTAAAGTGTACAGGGTAAGCTGGAAAGGATTTGAGGTTGTGAAAAAGATGCCAAAATGGAACCATCTCCCTTTAAGTTCTTTACTAAAGCAAATTTCATCACCTCTAAAAGGGAACCCAAGGTGTTTGCTTCTAACCACAACAATCGCGTAGTCTTGATTTACTTCCCGGTTACGACCTTCAGCATTCAGTGTAAAAAAGGTTGCCCAAATGTCTATATTTTGCTGTACGTAACGTTTGTTTAAAACAGTTAATTCTAAATTTATATACAAGAAATTAAATACGCAGGAGTGGTTCCGGTATCTTGAGTGCAGAAGTGAAATCTCTTTGATTTGGATGTTGCGAGGTTTAGGATAAGTAAAAACTGCGTTTTTGTCTTCCTTTCGAAATATTAAAGAGTGCGAGTCACTATGAAAGATGTCGTCAGCGGGTTCTCTTCTTGGAAATGAGATTGCAATTAAACATGAAGGAGATATTCCGTCGATAAATCGGGACAAATAGAAACAGTCGAGACTGTTAAAAACACACAAGAGAAAAACGGCAAAAAGCTTAAGATTCATGCTGGCCTTCGGGATATATGTTATTTATATGCAGCATTGGCCCCTTGTTAACCGTTTGTTTTATGCTACACCTTGAGGTGTCTTCCAATTCTTCAACTTTTGGAGTTAAGCGGTTGTCTAGAACAAATTTATATTACAAGATGCTACGTTTTTTTGGAGTCGGGAGATGAAAATCGAGAAGCTTATAATCCGCTACCATGAGCATTTAATTTCAAACCCCAACTGTTATTGCGTTGACGGATTTATGTGTTATAGCAAATTGAAGATTCCTATTATGTTCTCGGTTGAAATCAAAATATTTTTGATAGCGAGAAGCAGACTGCATGCAAGTTGACAGTTGGGCGTAACACATTGCATGTCGTGTAATCCTTGTAGCCCAGAAAAAGTGCAGGTGCGATCTTAAAGTGAGTTAAGTAAATTATTGGGTATCAAAGTCTTGGTCCAAAGACCCTCTAGATAAATTGAATCTCACCTCAACTTTAACTCAATCCCTAGTTTACTTCAAGCAATCAGACAATCCAGTTTTTACTAAAATAATAGCGCTGTTACCCAATTTCTATTCTTTCGTTATCCAAAATTTGCTACAATTCTTTCGTCTGTTATAAAACAACAGAACCCCAATTATCTCATATTACTTGTCACGTCAGATCACACCCCGCTGCCGATGTAGTGTGAATTTATGGGACTAAGATTAAAAACTTTAGTCCAAATTAATGATTTTTACCAACTTCATAGTCGGCTAACTTGAAGCAAGAGACCTTTCTGGCCTTAAATTTTGACCCAAGCCGTCACCGGTTACCGAAAATTCGTAAAAACTAGACACAATCGCTGCAACGTTAGTTCTTGTCAAACACTTGCAAGGAAAATTAGATTTCTACATAATCCTCAGTTCACAATTGTCATAGGGTTACGGAAACAGACTTTCGACAAAGATCAGACTACTCTTATGCATTATTGACTTGGCCAATTAAGCTTGGTAATCTGCTAAGCTTAGAATTCTCAACTTATGTGAGTCTACACTACTCAATAACACTAGCAAAGTTATCATTGCTCAAGTTAAATAATTAAACGGGGGTAGCTTACACAACAGCCAAAACAAAAGACAGAAACATTTGAGTGGGTTGGATCTCGTCTTTAAAAGGTTGAAAACTAAATGAATATTCAACGAAACAAAGCTTGGCCCTTGTGCCGCGTAATCTTTTAACCTTCGTTGCACAATAAACATCAGGTTTGACTTATACTAAAACTCTTTGCATATTACAAACCATCGATTTTTAACCCACATGTTTCCCCACTCTCTTGCTTCATGATTTGTGTGAAATGGGTATTAAACTTGAGCTGTGTATTTGCAGTTACAACTAATGCACTAGAGTTTAAACAGAAAACAAGGCTTTCAAATAATTGTGTAACATTATCTGGGATTCTGAATGTTTAACCGTGTTCTTCCTTGAATTGCATTGCAGAAACAAACTAGTAGTCTGTATTTTGCAAGGTTGAGTTGTTGTGTGCAACTTTCCTCAAGAGTGGCAGACCTTGAGGAAGGGTGGTCACACCAGAAGAAACAAAAAATGTATGTCTGGATGAAGGTGATTCAACTTGCAGGTAGCAAGTTCTCATCTACATCCAGACTGCACCAAGAATAATCTTGAGTGTTGGTCGTGCTTTCCTTTTAATAAGATAATAATAGTAAGTCTTAATAAATATGGGGCATGGCGAGACAAATCTCTTTCATTGCATTAATTTCGATTGGCATTGTAACACATCATCCTCCACCTCATCTCCAAGTTTACGCTAACTTCACAATTTGTGAAGCTTTAAGCTGCTGTGGATTAACGTTCATCATTCCTGGGTAATTCTGAACATACAAAAAAGTCAGTAGGAAGTTAATGTCATTCACTTCAAGTGATTTTGATACATTCAAAGCAGCATAAGATGGATTTTTAATGGCACGGATGTGTTGACAGGAAATGAAACATAATAGAGACGTGTCACTGTTTAAAAAAATCCTAATAGAAGGATTTTCAAAGCAGTTCGCTTTTATGATGCAAAAGGATTTCCCTTTCATGGGGTTCTTGAGATGAATAAAGCGTGTACCTGGATGCCCATGTGATCATATTTTCCACTATTTTGTGTTTGGTTAAACCAGACAAGTGAAAGTTGAGGAAGAATAAGTTGACGGATTTTGGTACCTTGAATGCAAAATATACCTTTGTGTCTTTTCATTGAAAAGCTGTAAGGCAGTCCAGCAAGTCCAGCCTCCACCTGCCATACCCCCACCCCACACTCAAAGTAGCGGAGCGGAGAGGCAGCGGAAAATGAGGGCCAGGGAGGCTTCGGAGGGCTTTGCCACGGGTAACGGAACTCCCCAAGCATCTAAGTCCCACGTCCGTAAGCCTTGAATTCAGGTGAAGGCTTCTATCCGGAAGCCCACACCATTACCAAGGAAGGCGTAGGAGTGCAAGGGCCGCTAGCAGTAGCGATCAGAGTGGCACTTACATAAGGTCCCTGGGATCTGCCTGCAACTCCCTGAGTTGCTGCAGTGTGAGCCGCGGATGAAGGAGCAAGCTGGGGTAGTAAGGGTCCGGTGGAGGCATTTTAGGTCGATGGGGATGGCTCTACCCACGACCTCTATCCTCTTACAGCCCTCAAGGAAATGCCCCATGGGTTCCCCAAAAGAGGAGGACGGAGATGTAATTCTGTCTACCTCATCAAGGACGAGAAGGTGTTGCTGACCCTATCTGTCCTTAGAGAAAATGTAAGGGCCGTTATCGACAGCATTGAGAGCGGCACTTTCATTAGGCCCCTGGGATCCGAAGATCTTGGGACCTCTGCCAGGGGCCCGAGATTTAACTATCCCCCACACCAGACTGACACTTCTATTGCCAGTCTGGATGATTCGTGTTGGATCTCGTGGGGTTAGAAACCCAAATTAACTCAATCATGGGGAGACTGCAATAAGTCTTAATTTGCTTTCGCGGCAGGATGACCCCATCTATCATAGGCGGGGGAATCCACCCCCTAAGATATATATAGCAAGACCAGCTGAGGTAACTTCAAAACAAAGCAGACAAAGCAGAAAATCAGAGTCACCTTGAAAGACATTTTCAGAGGGTTCCTCGAGAGGAAGTGATATTATTATCACAAACGTAGGAGATATTCCACCAATGAATTGGGATACATGAAAACCTTTATGAATTTAAAACTAATCAACTTTTTTTAAATCCATTAAAAAGTTTGAGTTGTATATTATTACAGCCCTAACATTTAATTCAGAGTTTAATTATACTTAGCTTGATTGTGTTTAATATCTGGACAATTTTGTCAATTTTTCAGTTGACAGAATACAATTCTTGTTGCAATAAATTCAATGGGGCAAATGTAGCACCTTGTTAAGAGCTCAGATGCGGGTTAACCCCAACTCGTAATTCGGCCCAAGGAAACAACACTTGAATAATTCCCCGTTGGTCCCCTCTGCCAAGTACCACGTCTATGTTAAACCAAATCAGGACTTCTGAAATTCGGATGAAAGACACAAGAAACGACCTAAGTTTGGCGGAAACTGCCCAATGAACATAGGCTTAAAACCAAACCGTTTCTCGTGGTCAAATTTTTTTATGCATTTTAAAGTTTATGGGAAAGCATCGGGTTCAGGTTGAGTGTTGAAATTAAAAGATATTTAGTGGCTAGCACTAGGTTGCACAAGCACTTAAAATGCGGACTAGTAACCTCTAAACGAATGTAAAGTAAACACCAAGCAGTTTCTGTGGCCCACAAAATTTGCAGATTGTGAAATAAAATCCGTTTTCAATAATATATGGCATTAAGATCTGGTTCTGGAGACCCTTTCGTATCAATTGTATTTCAACTTACTCATAACCGCGTCCCTAGAAACTCGAAATATTCAAAAATTCCTAATCATGTTTACCCTAAATACAGCTCTCGAAACATAACCAATTTAATTAGTTTGAATAATTCAAAAAGATTTTAGCCCATCTTTTGAGATAAACAGAAAGTGGTGAACCCCAGCTCACATATAATTTGTTGCCTAACTTCACATCTAGTGATCGGCTAGGGCTAAGGTGTAACTGTAACCTTAATTGAACGAAAATAGCGTTATTCAGAAAATACCGATTTGACATACTTTACTTTTGGCTGCTCAAAACCGTCGGGTCTTTAATTTTGGCCCTTTCATTAATGCCCCAAGTGGGTTCAAAATTGCCCACAGACTAAATTTGATTGTCTAATGAAAGCATCCAATAGTTTAACTCTCCCAGTCCCACTCTTAGCAAATCATATGTGATAAGAGGAAAAACCACTGGACAGACAACCATTGAACCCAATGGGCCTAAATTGATCGGGCTAATTCATTTAAGTAATTTGCAGAGACTAAGAAGGCCAACATAGGTAAACCTATATTACTCCATAACACAAGCGAAGCAGTCTTTTTGTGGTTATTAATCCAACAGTTGTACCTGGGACATTTGCGAGCAGCCCAAACCAAGACTTAAGATAAATCAGTTTGATGCATAAGTAATAAAGCTCCCCAAAATTTACCAAAAATAAATGGAATATTTAATGAACAGGTGTTTTTCCATCTGCCATGAAAGCTTAAGCTTCTCCGCAAGATAAATGTCGGTTTACATGGTTTTGGAACTGTTTGAGTACTTTGAATCTTATCGATTTTGGTCTGTATGTTTCTGTGCTTGTTTGTTTTTTAGATTAGCATAATCTGCCTCTTTATATTTGACATGTCTGAGTTTTTATTGCAAAAGTATTTGTTACATTTCTTTATCCAAGCCACAGATATTCATATACGTCTGCAAACTAGACTGTTATAAGCTTATATTGCTATTCAACAATTGCGTTTTAAATATTTTACGTGCACAAAATTACATTGTTATTTTCTTTTCTTATGCTTTACATTAAACACTCGATATTTCTAATCGTTTTCGATCTAATTCCCTATTCAGATTTCGGTGAAAAATGCTTGCAGATAAATTAAGAGAAGCTGAAAGATAGCCTTGGCGCTGCTTGAATGTTAACTATTTGATTGATTCTATAAGCACCTAGACTCTTTATTCGGTCTGCTGCACTCACGATCGATACACTGTTGGCAATTTAAACAAATAGAGTTTGTGCTTAAATGTCGACTTCACAAAATTATGGATTCCCACTGAAATGGTTCTGTCTGTGCTTCATTCTGATGCTAGCAAATGTCCACTTCATTCAGCTAAAGTATTATCTTTATTCGTACAAGGTTCCTATTTTACTTGTGGGTAAGTTAGAATGAGGGTAATTCCCGAATCCATACCTGGATGGAGGTCTGTGTTGAAAGTCCAAGTTGACTTTATCCAAATTGGCTTTATTTCATGAGGTGATCAGGAATTAAGATAAGCGAATTGGTGGAATGATAGATCATCAATTCGTAGTAAGAAGATTTTGTTTCTTTCTTTAGCGAATACATTTTGTATTCTTCCATTCCCCCGTAGAATGTGATAGGTTGAATAGCTTTCAACTTCCTTGATAGAAATCGTCTCTGATAATTGTATAAGATTCCCGACTTGTTTCTCAAGTGAAAGAGAAAATCCTTCGTGTCTTCGTGTAGATTTGTGAGATCTGGAACTGCAATGTGGGCCCATATGGGAATTCCCATCGAAGCTATGAATGCAATGATGTATATATACAAAGGCATAATTTCCCACATTCGGATGCATGCAAATACCGCCATAATTTGGCAAAATAAGCCAGTTCCCATAATGGCAAATGCTAAGTTGGGAACAATGGTATTCCCAACAAGATCTTCAACGAGAAAGAGCTGTAAATAAGTTTGAAGAAACTGGTCGAAGCTCTTGACGCTGATTTGGCTTTGGTTGAAGGTTATCTTTTGTTTGAAGATGTTAAGAATGTTTTGCTTTGAAATTTCAATGATTGTCATTGGGAAAAATGCAGACAGCATGATGTTCCTAATAACGTCTGCGAAAAACACGAATGTGATACTTGCTCTAATAAGAAATACCCAAGGATTTTTGGAACTCCGAGGGAACAGGATTTCCAAAGCAAAGTATAAAGGATCAATTTGGAGGTAGTACATTATGGGGAGGTAAAGTACAGGTAAACCTATAGCGAAACAGTAGAGTCCAAAGAGAAGCACGAAAGGAGTAATTTGGGATAAATTATTAGATTTTCTGGCCTTCTTGGTACGACCTGCAATTATCCAAGTCCAAACAACCAAGTGTAAATATTCTAAAAAATAGTTTATTTCAAGCAGAGTCTTACCTTTGGTTTTGTAGTATAAAATAAGGAGGTTGTTGAAAGCAAGGGATGTGGAATTTCTGTGAGTGAACCAAGTGTACGAAGAAAGAATCGTGAATAATTCGATAGCAAGTAATACGAAAGTTATGAAATATTGGAAAAATGTCATGTTGATTTGTGGGTTGAACAATTGGACTAGGAGTGTGGAAATTGTTGTAATTGCAGCAATTATGCTGAGGAATAGAGTTAATTTTGATTTTCGATATCTACTGGGATTATCAGAGCAAACGGTTAGCAGTTTTTGGCTTTTAGTGTTCCAGTAAACTGGATACGTCCAGAGGAATTTGTTGTAATGTGAGTTAAATGCGTCCAGAACCTTCAAAAACCTGTGCACAGACATATTTGTTGAAGACAATATTTGGTGCTGACAATTTCCAATGGGTTTCGTTTTCTAAATATCAGAGTTTCAATCGGCTGACTGGCATTCAGTTGCAGAGTGCGAAGAATGGTCAAAGGTATCTTTTCCTTGCTAAGCATAAAGAACTTAAAAATGGTTTAGAGGTAATTCCTTGATTGAGTTTTGCATTTATATTGAAGATAAATAAAGTATTTTTTTCAAATCCATTTCACGATACGTTTATTGGATTGACTAGCAATCTAATCTCGCCCAGTGCCAGGCATGGTTCGATTATATCATTTATACTCTCAAATATGTCATGTCAAAAGCATATTTTATCAGTTCATACATACCCAAAAGTAATAACACGTTTTCTTGCACTCGGATTCTCCGGTGATTCGGATATATAGAATACCTCATGTCAAAATATTTAGCATGTGTTTTAACGAAAGAGGATCTCGAGTAGTATGGGGTAGGCCAAAACTAAACGAACAGTCCAAGGTACGATCTCGGGACCCCCCAATATCCAGTTAGGTGCTTTACCAACTGAGCTAACTGTTGTCGTCAGGCTTCCCATACTCCCCTCACTATACTCGTTTGCCATGGATTACGGGTACTACTTTGGTACTGCTGCACCTATCCTACCCAAACGTTTCACTGTGTTCGCGTGTTCAGATAACCGTTCATGAAATTGTTAAAAATTAGCCTATTTGTTGTGTTTCAGCTAGCTGGCTGCTTTCTAGTTTTCAATTAAGCAAGTTACCAAAGATATCGTCGATAAAAATCAGCGATTATAAAATTGCTACGACACAATTATGAATAAATGTTTTAGTGCCAAAGCAATTGAGGGCGATTCTAAGAAACAAATTTGCAAATATCCCAGTCAGCATTACAGGGATAATGCTTTGGAAAAGGCAAACTATTTTAATTTCCATATTTTGTGGCCTTTTAATAATTTGAATGAATGAGCATATACAATAAGTAAATTATTTTGAAATTAAACCCAAGGTAATAATACAGTGGATTCAAAACAAGTATTTGGAATTTGATTTACTTGATAAGCAATTTATTGAGACAAGTGAACCTATGATTTTTGGGTTCCAGAACAAACCAGTTTATTTCTTGGATAGAACCAAATTATACAGTGAGTAGTTGTTTCGAAATATGACAGCAGAAATATTACTTACTTCTCGAGAAACATACCTGCATTGGCATTTATTATTTATTACTAACCAAAGTAGGCACTCCGCAAGACTATTGTAATATTAGTACCAATCAAGAGGATCTCGTGGCGAATAAATTCTCTTGTATAAGAAACTTAAACTTACATATGCTGTTGTAAGGACTATTGGAAAATTAAAGCTCAATTGGAATTTAGCGAACATATTTTGTATCCTTTTATTCCCTAGGAAAGTGCTTTGAACTTCTTCTTAGAACTCAGCTCCGATAGTCCTGCTAGCTAGACAAGTCTCCGTGCATACGTGTAAATTAGTGAGATCTGGAGCTATGCTTAAATGCCCGCGTATGGATTACCCCAAATTTGCAAAAGTTATCAAGTGCGCATAAAACAGCATAATTTACCACATTCTGATGTAAATATCGACATAATTAGGTTCAGTAAACCTGTTCCAGATAAACTTATTACCGGCGGATTTTGGACATTATACCAATGGAATTTTCTGCAGCTAGTGGACACTATCTGCAACAGGAAGCAGTTCCTTGTTCACAGTTCTATATTACGTAATCATGTGACTGTCAACAGCTTTAAGCTGGGTTTATGCTCGATGATTTTCTCATGATGTGCTAAGTACTTTCCCGTTTTCCAGACTTATGCTCATTTTAACATGATCTATGCTCGTTGATCGATTTCAACTACATAGTATCTAACATCACATAAGCACAATTACACGAGACTTTATAATATTGATTTAGTACTCTCAATCATAAATGCTCTACACATCAGTCGCTCCTCGTAATTATTTTTAAGATCTGAATAAATTTTTAGAGAATCAAAGGGCTTACATACATATTAGAAACACAATTGTTTTCAACTGCGCAAATCGGTTCATGCCATAAAGAGTAAATATTGCGATACGTGATTTTACAATATGAAGCACTTAATGGTAATGGGGTTTAATTATTTTCTATGCATTAAGTAAAAGTTATTAGAAATTACACGAATTTCTTTTACATCGGCACTGATTAGGCAAAAGAACAGCATAGACTCTGTGTGAGAACACCTTGCAACAAACGCGTATTTCCACAAATCCCACAGTAATATAAATAGACACCATTATCAGAAACAGAATAAAAGCTGTTTGAATTGAATCGTGTAAAGACAAAGGTGACACCCGTTCAAACTTGTGCAACTGAATCAGTTTCCTTGAATTCTTCCACCGTTTTAAGAAATGTAGCGTTTGATTTTCCGTGTGAATTTTACCGTAGATCCCGCTTTCTACAAGCAGTTTTATTTTTTAAATTTAGATTCCTGAAATTTGTGAAGCACAATTGTATCCATGTCGAGTAAAACTCCTCTTTTAGCTCATAAAATCTCCTTGTGACGTAGATATCCTTCAAATGTTGTAACTCGTTTTCATCGGACTTCAATAAATAAACAGATTCTTTGCATAGAATCAACTCACTTTCTACGGCTAATTCCGCAAGCAAGTCTTTGCTCCAATTATTTTTCTCTGTCGGAGTTGACGGATAATGTCTAATGAGTCTACTCATAAAGTTAATTCTGTTGTAAGTTCCTGTGGTATAATGAGAAGGTTTGATATCTGGATTTGAAAAGCACCATTGAAATCGAAGTCCATAATGTCAACGAAGATACTATATCCAAATGGGTCTGTTATTATTGTATTCACTGAATTTGGCTTCTTTCGTGGCTGCGACAAGAGAGCAAAGCATCCTGATTTTTGATGCTGCTCAAGTATACTATTGTCGAATTTCCGATTTTGATCACTTTGTGTCAATTTTGTAGCAATATCAGAGTGGTCAACTGAACTTGACGGAGCAGTTACCAGAATCTTCAAATGGTTATTTATGGTAGAATAATTATGAATGGTGACAGGATCACAAAGTATTTGACTCGAATTCTCAATTAGTTCACCCCTTCAAGAGGAATTGAGCTCAGAAATTAGTATGCTGGAATATGTAGACGTGGCTACCGAAGACACAAAAATCCACGCTGAAATTAGGCAACGGAGCCAAGTGATTTTGTTTAGCGCTTCAGGTAATTCCAATGGTTCCTCTGTAAGTGTGCTAAACTACAGCAATAGCATTGAGAAATTGTGTACTTTGATTTTGCTAAAGTACAAATACAAGCTGATAAACCCACAAAGAACTAAACCATTTAAAACTATAGTTATCCACAAGACAACTCCAAACGGGGAAATATACATCTTAAAACTAAGTACAGGACGTGAGTAACATGTAATTATTTTAATTGACAATACGGATAGAATTATTAACCTGGAATCTGTTTGTGAAATACTGTTGATATTAATCATAGGATAAGCAATTACTGAATGATAACACCTGCTATGAAACAATGTAGAATTGCTGGCACGAAAAGCTGATCTCAAAAATACCACAACGGGTGAGTTATCGGCTGTTAACTTATCCTCGCTGATCAAATCCCCAACCTGGTTTAGGTACACTTTGATTATATTCGGCGTAATTAAATTTAAGAGGAAAGCCTCTGTGGAAAATCTTTCTTCCACATTTGTGAACTCAATCATATTAGACAAACAAAACCAGACAGGAAATTGCAGAGTGTACAATGCAAATTGCTGAGAATTCGAAGTTGCAAATAAAATTCCAAAATGGAACATTGTCTCTGGAATGTCATCAAGAAAACTGTCATTTTCGTCGAAAGGGAAACTGGCCTTTCTGGTGTTAGCAACTAAGATTGCGTAATCTTGATTTGATTCCCGCTCTTCACCACCACTGTCTAATGTAAACCAAAATCTCCAGAGTTGAATTGTGTAGCGTGTATGTATTGATGAGTAATTTACACCTGGCAACTGTAAGTTGAGATACAAGAAGTTGAACACGCAAGAAGGTTTTCGGTGTCTTGAATGCAAAATAGCCAGTTTTTCTACGTTAGTGTAATCTTTACTTCTTAAGAAGTCAACTTCGCGAAAGAGCAGAGAATGGGAGTCACCTTGAAAGATATCATCTATGGGATCCTCGTTCGTGAACATAATTATGATCAGGCACGACGGAGATATTCCGGAGATGAATTGGGATAAATAAAAACAGCCACTGATATTAACACTAATTAAGTTAAATAGAACAATGACAGCAATCTTCATGCGGGCTGATATTGCCTTTGCTGTGATATCTGAATCATAGATATTTGTTTGTCTGATGCAAACAAACGTAATTTAGTTTAGCCTTACCGAATTACCAACCATTAACTTAAATTTTTACGATTTTTATATCTCGTTCAATAAATGGGTATTAACCAGGAAAAGGTTGAAAATTTCCATCTTGAGTTTTGCTACAAATCATGACAGGCAGGAGTAATAATTCACAAAAGGAAAGTGCAAGGATCTCAAAATAAATGTTAGTTTTTGCAAGTGGTATATTTCTTTGTCTTTTTGTTTTATGTTCAGCTACGTTGTCTTAGGTCTTTATTCTTGACTCCTGAATTGACTCAAATACAATTTTACAAGAATGCTCAAACTTAACTGTTTTTTTATCCTTGTTCTGACATGGGTAAGCTTTGCTCCGTTAGCATTTAATTTTAACACTGCGGAATTGGATAAAGCAATTAAGGCACTTCACGAAGTTTGGCTTGACCAAATACAAGACTACTAATGGTATCCTAATGCCTAGGCACATCCGCCACATTCCATACTCCAAACTAGGCTATCATCGTTAAAGATATTAATTAAATGAATTAAGTCCGGTAAGGCCAAAATTAAAATGGTATGATACCACAACACGCTAAACTAACCCGTATTCCACAATAATGCCTGCAAAGATATGACCTACGTAGCTTTAAGCAAAGATCATTCGGGACTCATAAAGTAGGAAGGAAATTGCGTTAGATTGCGGTTTTGCTTCAATAGGATACTTACTCTCCATTCCTGTCATTATCTAGAATTTCGATTAATATTAAATGAAAATGAAGATTGTCGTTTGTCTTACAAGGAATTAAGTCTCCTTCCACACTAAATTTCCGCTTGATTTTTAGGGCAGTTCATTCGTATTTTTTTGAGGTTGGGTATAAAGAATGTGTTCTTAATTGTGAACATTCTTATAAAGTTTCGGAGCTTTGTTGATGCATCATTGCTCAATTTCATATGACGCGTACGCTACTAAAAGAGCGTTTTTCCCTCAACTTTCGTGTCAATGCCACTGATCCCCTAGTGAGAACTAGAAAGAAGCAAATTTCCATGAAATATGTGAAGAAAATCCCTCTTAATTTGGTTACAGAATAAGTTAAGTTTATTGCTACTGTTGAATAAATGTGTAATATACGCAGATTATTTTAATATTGTCAAGCTTGCATCAATAAAATACGTTAACAAGCGATGACGCACACTGATAATAGGCCTAGGGTAGTTATCTGTTACTTAAATGCTTCTGAATGCTGTGAACATCTTCCAGCTTTTTCTGCGTCGTCAGATTTCGCAAAGAGCGTGAATTGTCAAAATCTGCAAGAGTTAATTACAGTTCATAAGCTTTTCCAGTCGAAAAAGTTTATCAATATTGCGGAAACCAAGAATAAATTGTCCTAAACATATCGCCTTCAAGCAACGATAAGTCAAAAGCAGATGATTTAACTTGTGTTTAAGGACACCTTTGCAAACATGAACTTCTATACCCCCAAACGTAATGCAAAGAGCCACCATTATGAGATAGATAATGAAAACAGTTTGAACCGATTCAAATAGATGCAATGGCTTGACTAGCTCAAATTTGTACAACTGAATGAGTATCCTTGTATTTTTCCTGCGCTTCAAGTAATATTGCGTTTGATTTTCCACGTGGATTTTTTGGTAGATTCCGCTCTCGAATAGCAGCTTGATGTTTCTGAGTAATGTAAGGTTTCCGAAATTATTAAAGCTCCAATGCAACTGGGTTGAGAAGAACTCTTCTTTTAGCTGATAAAACTTTCTTGTGGCGTAATTCTCTTTTAAATAATGAAGCTCGGCTTCATCAGACATCATCATATAAGCGGATTCTTTGCATTGTACCAATTCGTTTTCTATCGCTAACTCCGCTTGCAAGTCTGCGCTCCAATTAAAGATTTCTTCTTTTATGATTGGGTAATGCCTTATTCGACTGCTCATAAAGTTAACTTTATTGTAGGATTCAGTGTGGTTAGGAAATACTTTTGTGCTCATGCCCACAACGAACGTAAGTATATCAACAAAAAGCTTATATCCGAAGGGGTCTGTTATTATTCTACCCACTGAATTTGGTTTTTCCCGTGGCTGTGACAACAGCGAAAAGCAACCTGGTTTTTGATGAATCACAGGTAACGAATAGTTTAGCTAAAGGTTTTGATCGTTATGTCTCAAATTGGCGTCTATGTTATCGAAGTCCATTTGACGCGAGTCATTGGAATGCGTCGTAAGTTTTTTCAGGTTTTTATCAATATAAGGTTTGTCATACCTTGCGACAGGATCACAAAGAATTTGACTTGCGTTTTCTATTCGTTCCCCTTTCAGTGGGGAATTCAGCTCGGAAATGAGTATGCTAGAATACGTTGACGTAGCTACTAGTGATACAAATATCCACGCTGTTACTAAGCACCGGAGCCAAGTGACTTTGTTCAGCGCAGGGGGCAAGTCCACCGGTTCCTCTGTGATTGTGCTGAAGTACAGCAATAGCATTGAGAAATTGTTTACCTTGACCTTGTAGAAGTGTATGTAAAGGCTGATAAAACCAAAGAGAACTACACCATTCAGAATTAAAATTATCCACAAAGAAGTTTCGAACGGGGAAATGTACATAGAAAATGTCACCACTGGTGCTGAGTAACATGTAATTGGTTTGATTGACACGGTAGAAAAATCTATACTTCTGGGAACCCCTCTATGAAATGTCCTCATATTAATAGAAGGGTGAAAGTTGGAGTGGATTTTTCCACCATTGAACACTGAAGAATCGCTGGCACGAAATGCAGATCTCAAAAAAACATAAACGCTTGATTGGAGGGCTGCAAAGCTTTCTTCATTGATCGAATCAAAAATTTTGTTTCCTTGCACTACAATAACATTTGGTATATAAAGGTTTATTAAGGCAATTGGGGAAAAGATATCGCCCACAACCATGCTCTTACTTTTATAGACAAACAGTAGTTGTCAGAAAGTTTTAAAGTGTACAGGGTAAGCTGAAAAGGATTTAAGGTTGTGAAAAATATGCCAAAATGGAACCATCTCCCTTTAAGATCTTTACTAAAGCAAATTTCATCACCTTTAAAAGGGAACCCAGAGTTTTTGCTTCTAACCACAACTATCGCGTAATCCTGATTTATTTCACGGTTACGACCTTCAGCATTCAGTGTAAAAAAGGTTGCCCAATGGTCTATATTTCGTTGTACGTAAAGTTTGTTTCAGCCAGTTAAACCTAAGTTGATACACAAGAAATTAAATACGCAGGAGTGGTTCCGGTATCTTGAGTGCAGAAGTGCAATCTCTTTGATTTGAATGTTGCGAGGTTTAGGATAAATAAAAACTGCGGTTTTGTCTTCCTTTCGAAATATTAAAGAGTGCGAGTCACTATGAAAGATGTCGTCAGCGGGTTCTCTTCTCGGAAATGAGATTGCAATTAAACACGAAGGAGATATTCCGTCAACAAATCGGGACAAATAAAAACAGTGGTGACTTCTAAAACCACATAAGAAGAAAAGGGCAAACAACTTAAGATTCATGCTGGCATTCGGGATATATCTTATTTATATACAGATTTGGCCCCTTGTTAACCGTTTGTGATATGGTACACTTTGTGGTCTCTTCCAATTCGTCAACTTTTGGAGTTAAGCGTTTGTCTAGAAAAAATTTATATTACATCACTCTTGGAGTAGGGTGATGAAAATAGAGATGCTTATAATCCGCTACCTTGCGCTTTTAAATTCAAACCTCAACTGTTATTGCGTTGACGGATTTATGTGGCATAACAAATTGAATATTCCTATTATGTTCTTGGTTCAAGTCAACATATTTTTGATAGCGAGAAGCAGACTGCATGCAAGTTGACAGGTGGGCGTAACAAATTGCAAGCCATGTAATCCTTGTAGCCCAGAAAAACTGCAGTTGCGATCTTAAAATCCGTTAGGTAAAGTATTGGATATCGTAGTCTTGTTCCAAAGACTCACCAGATGTATTGAATCTCATCTCAATTTTAACTCAATCCCTATTTTACTTCAAGCAAGCAGACAATCCAGTTTTTACTCAAATAATAGCGCTGTTATTAAAGTCAATTTCCATTTTTGTTATCCAAACATTGCTACAATTCTTTTGTTTGCTATAAAACAACAGAACCCCAGTCGTCTCATATTACTTGTCACGTCAGTTCACACCCCGCTGCCGATGTAGGTGTGACCTTATGGGATTAAGCTTCTTCATATTCGGCTAACTTGAAGCAAGAGACCTTTCTAGCCTCTTATTTCGACCCCAGTCGTCACCTGTTAACGATAATTCGTAAAAAAAGTGGATGCAAATGCTGTAAAGTTAGTTCTTGTCAAACAATTGCAAGTTGAATTTGATTTCAACAAAATCCTCAGTTCAAAATTGTCATAGGGTTAGGGAGACAGACTTTCGACAAAGATCAGACTACTCTTATGTAGTATTGACTGGGCTAATTAAGCTAAGTAATCTGCAAAGCCTAGTATTCTCAACTTACGTGAGTCTACAGTACTCAATAACACTAGCAAAGTTATTATTGTTCAAGTTAAATAATTAAACGATTGTTGCTTACACAACAGCCATAATCCAAGACAGAAATATCTGCGTTGGTTGGATCTCGTCTGGAGATGGTTGAAAATGAAATGAATATTCAATGAAACAAAGCTTTGCCCTTGTGCCTTGTAATCTTTTAACCTTCTTCGCACAATAAACATCAGGTTTGAGTTATACTGAAACTCTTTGCATATTACAAACCATCGATTTTTAACCCACATGTTTCCACACTCGCCTGCTTTATGATTGGTGTGACCTGGTTATTTAACTTGAGCTGTGTCTTTGCAGTAGTAATTAAAGGTTTATTTCACTAGAGTTTGAACAGAAAACAAGGCTTTCGAATAATTTTGTAATAGTCCTTCGGATTTTTAATGTTTAATTGTGTTCTTCCTTGAATTTCGTTGCAGGCACAAACTAGTAGTTTCAATTCATGAAGCTTTAAGCTGCATTGGATTAACGTTAACAATTGCTGTGTGATTCTGAACCTGCAAAAAAAGTCAGTAAGAAGTTAATGCCATTCACTTCAAGTCAATTTTGGTACATTCAAAGCAGAATAAATTGCGATTTTCAATGGCACGGATATTTTGACAGGAATTGAAACGTAATAGAGACGAGTCAATGTTTTTAAAGAAATCTTAATAGTAGATCTTTTGCATGTTCTTTAATGTTGGAAGCAGAGCACACCACGTGTAAAATATTAATAAAATTTTTTATTTATCTATTGACTTCTTTACAAACTTTTTTTTTCAAAATGTCAGCAATTTGTGCTCATGAAATGTATCACGCCATAAATTAATTGGTACTGAAAATTATTGTTTTCTGTGAATCAGTTTCAATAGCCCCGTTTAATGAGAATCGGCTACCACTCCGAAATTCGAGTTGCATTCATGTTCACTTCCTCCATCTTTGATGTAACACTTTTGTTGAGCTGGACTCGACAAACATAAACTAATTCTCCACCCCTGTAATCCTTTCCAGAGAAAATTTGGATACCTTCTGTAAGCCAGCTGCTTAATATTCCTGAATCGGTTTGAGTAACAAATTGACCAAATAAGAACACGTGAGTAGAAATATTTTGTTATTATAAATTAAAACGAATATAATGTCATAGCTTTCCATTTCCATGTGAAATTAATTTAGCAACTAAAGTGTACAGCCGTTCTCATCCTATGACTAGCTTTCTCTTTTAAATATATTATCCGTGCAAAAGCTCGGTCACAAGAGTTGAGTTCAAAGCCAAAAGCAATAACACAAATAGCTATCATAATTAAATACAATATAAATATAGTCTGAATTGACCCAAACATAGACAAGGGCACAACGCGTTCAAATTTATATGAAAGAATCAATTCCCTAGAAATCTTCCACCGTTTCAAGTAAAACAGCGTTTGATTCTCCGTGTGAATTTTTTGGTAGGTTCCGCCTTCGACAAGCAGCTTTATATTTTTTAGTAATATTGAATTTCCGAAATTCCCAAAACACCACTGTCGTGGAGTGGAGTAAAACTCGTCCTTCAGCTGGTAAAATCTCCGTGTATTGTAGTTCTGCTTCAAATACTGCAGCTCATTTTCGTCGGACGTCATTAAGTAAACAGCTTTTTTGCATTGAATCAACTCGCTTTCAATTGCCATTTCTGCAAATAATTTACTGCTCCAATTTCCGTATCCTTTCGGAGGATTCGGGTAATGTCTTATCAGACTAGTCATGAAATTAAATTTATTGTAGGTTACGGTATCATTGCGAGGAGGGAAATCTACAAAAGGGCTGCTTGTCCATAGAAGCGACATGATTATGTCAACGAAGAGACGATATCCAAACGGATCTGCTAGAATCCTATCCACCGAATTGACCTTATTTCTGGGCTGTGACAAAAGAGCAAAGCATCCAGGTCTTTGATGCTTCTCAAGCAAAGAATGTTCGAAATCCCTATTTTCATCGTTATCCACTAGGTTCTCATGAATATATCTAAAAAAATGTTCGGCCGCACCACCACGTCTTCTGGTGAGAATCTGCATTTGGTGCATTAAGTGCGACCCATTATTGCTGTTAACAGGATCACAAAGTATTTGACTCGTGTTTTCTATTCGTTCACCCTTTAGTGGTGAGTTAAGCTCCGAAATCAACATGCTGTAATATGTTGACGTAACCACCAATGACACAAATACCCAAGCTGTTAGTAAACAACGGAGCCATTTGATTTCCCTTAACGCTCGTGGTAAGACAACCGTCTCTTCTGTCAGTGAGCTAAAGTAGAATAAAAGCATTGAGAAATTGTTTACTTGAATATCGTTTACAGATATAAACAGGCTAATTAAACCACACAGAATTACGCCATTCATAAATATACACAACCACAAAATGGTTTTGAAGGGAGATATATACATAACGAAACTCAAATTTGGAACCGAGTAACACGTGATGGGTTTGATCGTTTCCACTGAAAAGGATATTAAATTTGTACTATATTCTGATGTACAGCCCATTACGATATACGGTCCACCCTCGTAATGATCCTGTATTGAGGAATTACTAGCTAGAAACGCAGATCTTAGAAAAACAAAAGCGGCAGATTGAGCATTTTTAAACCTGATTGCTTTAATGGAGATCCGGCCGCCATTTTCTTTTACTGCGATTGTATTCTTTGTCAAAAGGCTCACTGGGAAATGAGTTTTGAAAGCCTTTGTTGCCACGGTTTTGCTCTTAGTCATATTCAACAAACAGTACTTATAAGGATATTGTAGAGTGTATAGTTCAAAATGTAGAGGATTCGAGGTCGCAAACAAAATTCCAAAATGAAAAATCCGCTCGGTCACTTCACTTCCAAAATATTCATTTTCATTGAAAATAAAATTTTTTTTTTGCTGTGTTAACAACGAGAATTGCGTGATCTTGATTTAATTCTCGCTGATTACCACCTGTGTATAGCGTGTACGTATTCATGCATTGCATTATTCTCAGACGGGTGTGAAACGTAGATTTGTTTAGCCCATTCGGATGTAAGTTGAGGTAGAAGAAATTGTATACACAGGAAGGTTCTCGGTATTTCGAATGCAAAATTCCTCGCTTTTCCATGTTGGTGTAGTACCACAATTTAGAAAGGTGAGCTTTACGAAAAAGAAGAGAATGCGAGTCACCCTGAAAGACGTTGTCGGAGGGTTCTTCGTCCGAGAATAGAATAATTATTAGGCAAGAAGGAGATATCCCCGCGATAAATGGAGACAGGTAAAAACAATCGTGTGTATTAAAAGTACTCAGAAAATAGATCAGAATGCTGAAAATTTTCATGCTGGTTTCTATCGAATTTATGTTTGGTGTTTGAATTATAGTGTCTTTCGTATTCGTTCTTTTCTTGCCAATAATATTAAGAATAACTTGCAAAAAGAACCAGCCGTGGATGCTGGTCTTAGTCGTGTTTGTCAAAGTCTCATATAAACCAGAAAACTATCAATTAAAATCAGATTTAACACCAGATGTTTCAACATCTTTACAACCATGTGGAACTTGTTAGAAGTTTTTGTTTGGTCTCGTTGGCCTTGTATCAGAATAAGCAGGGCACTTAATTAGTGTGTTGTGCTTCAAACTCATGAGTCAGATATCGCTTAGTTAGAAACCTCTACAAAGTATTTTTTTAACTTGTCCATTGGTGATATCCAAAAGAGTGTTGAGTTTTTAGCAACGATTTTGGGATTCCTTATGCCCAATCAAAAAATCAGGAAACTTACAAACCTCGAGCCTATTTACATGAGATCTAAAACCAACGTTTACCTACACTGTGAGGTCAGGCGTGGTTTCCATTTTAAAATGAAGTTGCATTTAATAGGTCACTAGAACAAAAGTGGGTCTTGGGGAGGTTGTGTAAAGGAAGCTGTTGGTTAAACGTTCCAATAATTACCGCGGGTAATACAGACGTCAAAATTGTAAAAGTCGTCAACAAGACAAGGTGAAAAACAATTGGAACCAATCATGTACGCTAATATTGCAGAAAGTAAAAATTCATTACTGCACGAATCAATTATTTCACTTAATTAAAATTCGATTTGAACATTTAATCACACATCTTGCAATTTAGAAGTTCTGCATTATATAGTGGATTTGTTTTATTATTTTGTAATGGTCCTCTCTAGTAGTATTGTTGCTTTTTTGATAGAAAATGTAATGCCTGAATATTTATGCGTTGTTGGTTGTTATAGTTGACAAACAAACTTATTAGCTTGATTAACATTCGTATCCTTATGATTCCGATATTAAGTTTTTAATTCGGAGTTACTTTATGAAGACCACTTTAATAGTAGATTTTGACTGATATGTTTATCCTAGTTTTGGTAGACGGTGATCAATACAATAAAGAGCACAACCTAGTGTGTGTCACTAGCTGATTACTAGCTTTTTGAAACTGACAATGATACAAAGATTTGTTTAGCTTGTTATGTCCCCAACTCTGTTTCAGCCGTCCCCTTATCTTTTAAAGCCTGATAGCGATGCAGGACAGCTGTTTTGCGTTTAGAAGTGCAATACAAGCACTATTATTATTATTACTATTATTAATAATCTTTATTGTCAAAGGGTGCAGTTTGAGTTAACTGATTTACAACCAAAGACATACTAAGCACTAAGAAGCATCAACTTCATGTTGTTTCTACCCTGCTTGGACGTAAATTTGGCCATGAAGTATTGATTAAATGTTCTTCGTTTGTAGCAATCGATCGTTATTGGGGTAGAATTGGGCAATACTTGTGCCGTCGATGGGGATCAATTAAATTTAATTAGGTTGGAATGGTAAGAAAACTCAACTTGTGGTCTACGTAGATTAGATCTACCTGCCTTCATAGCCAAAGAAAAGCGATCACCTTTGAATTTATTATTTTCCCATCAATAAATAATTTGCTTATATTGAAAGGTTCTTCACCGAAATGTTGTTAAGGTGTGATGTATCAGTTAATAATTAGTGTGCGTGACAAATAATGCATA
>JAQGAC010000073.1:0-54149 GCA_034696585.1 Isotomurus maculatus | reverse complement strand
GCGGCTCTAACTTCTATAAAAGGGGCTATTCAAGAAAATGGTCAAGAGTACTTTCTTTAAGTTTGGACCAGATAAACACATACAAAAATTTTGGAACCAATCGGGCTTAAGCCGCCAAAGATGTTCCATTGTAAGTACTTTGTTTTACGGCATACGATAAGGAGATCACAAAGCTTTGAACTTCAAAATTTGACAGATCTGACAGCAGCGGTAGTAAATATCTGGGTTGGAAATAGAAACCTAACATGTACACCTTTGGCTTTGACCGTTTATATGTATAAAGTGTTTTAATGGTATAGAAGGTTTGAGTTATTGAAGCATGAAAGTTCACAATTAAACGTAAACCGCTGAGCTGCTGATTCATCCGTCGTCGGTAGTTGGTTGATATATTTGGAAACACCACAAAAACAATTGCTAATCTGGTGAACCATGAAAAGAAGCGTTTGCGACAGTTGATTCGACCTACTTTCTTTTTCTATGAAGAAATAAAATTACTTTTTATTTTTTTGAATAAAAAGTCTGCATTGTGAAAATCAACGATAATGTGCAGCGTACTAAAACGGCATCCTGTAGCCATTGATTCTTGTTGATTCTATTATTCTTTGCGATCAACTTGTGTACTGTCAAACTAGCTATTTTAGTGACTGTTGGTGGCATTTTCACTTCATCTTTGGACAAAAGCAATCCAAAGAATCCAATCTACATTTTTTCAATTCCTAAAGTCAGTAAAATTGGAAATCAAGCTATTAGGGCAAATAAGAGCATAACCCAAAATCCTACGACTTAATATTTATTAACTAAACTACATAATATTAGAAGTAGAAGTGAATGTGTTTGTATGCAAATGGGGTTAATAAGTAACTAATTCAAGTGTGGAGTCCCACGCAATGAAAAATGAAAAGATGGGCAAAGTTGTTTTAAGGAGCATTTTTTAAGTTTTCTCTCACGATCTTGAATATGTGTGACGCATTACAGAGAAGGTACACAAGTGGTTTTGCCTGATATTATTTTCTGACACAATTTCAGTGTCTTATTGGGTCGTTTCATTACGAATAGAACATGCATTGATGATTATATAGTATTTTCATTGTAGTTTTGGTACAAATAGCAATCGAATTTGTTTCTAGCAATCGAAAAATCTCACCCGAAAAGACGTTAAGGTTGAATAAAGTCGCAGATACTAATCGATAACAGATTTCTTAATAATTCTTATTCTAACAAGATCTATTGACTTGATATTTACCAAAAAATTAATTAGCATAGGGAAAACCAATTAAAATTACAACGCTGGAAATTATATAAACGAAAATTTACGAGTGTATGAAGTAGTTTTATTGTCAGTGCACAGCAATGAATCCTGTGCCTGTAGAATAAACTTATTGATTGAGAAATTAAAATAATTACAAAATTGACGGTACAAGTGATTATATCTAGTTCATCTTAAATTTAATCTGTAGCATAGCTAAATGAATATTATGCGTAAAGCCTTATCATTGCACTAAATCAGTAAAGAAAGAATCAAGTGTTGCACAGTAGAAAAGTGAGTGAGGTAATACTCGTCTCCAACAAGCGTTGTTTCCTCACCTTCATCCTGAACGTATCCGATGCATAACAAACACAACAATGCATCAATTCATCCCTTCCTTGTGTGTTGTTTAATTGGAATCTAATGTAAAGCTGTGGCTTAAGCAAAAGTCAAAAGTAGTTCAATCGTTTCACTTTGTAACTTTGAATTATGTGAACTATTATGACTTCTTACGGAAAGTGGACATTATTGGCGAGCAGGATCAAACAACATCCTTCCGCTGTTCCTCTTATTCTCAGTCAGTAGCTCATTATAATTTGTGACATTTTAATTCTACATTCATTCTTAAAGCTTGTGGAGTTGACATGTTAGTTCACTTGATGCAAACTTGCAAACATTCCAAATTCGTGAGTTAAATCTAAAGCAAGCAGTCAGTTGTGGAATTGGAGATTCTCGTGATTAGATTTCCATTTGTAATGATGATGCTGAGTCACTGCTCAGTGCTCAGTGGATGTTGTAGTTCTAATATTTCTGTATTTATATTTATAGTCACTTCTACCAGCACTAGTAATTTTCAAAGTCTTCAAGTATTTGGACAAAATGAAAATAATTGATTCTTAAACCGCACGTTTCATATTTCGTTCAAGTCCATGATTAACTTTCATATTTGTAGGGTTAGTTGATGATGTTAGTGGTAAGGTTTATTTCTTGATAATTGTCGTACTTTGTAATTTGCAACAGATTGAATAATTACAAATTACAGAGTCACTCAGACAAGTGAAAGCTTCGGAATACTCAATTGACAAGTGGATTATTTTACATTCCATCGTGTTGTGTTCTGCTGAAATTAACGTTGTTTTTTATCCTCGTCATGATTATATCTTAAGATCTCCAAGTCCATAATGAAGATCTGGCTTTTAGGTCATTTTTATTTGTGTGGCAGTTTGAGGCTCATTGAAATTATCAAAATGTCTGTATAGCTTAAATTCAAATTTGAAGCCCATTATGGAATCGCAGTTTAACTATAACTGAATAAGCTGGGGTACCCTCAACTCGTTTTACCTGTCTCACCCAGGGAGACAAAATTGAAACTGAACGTCGTACTCGTGCCTGCTTATGATAATTTAGGATGATTAGTGCTTATAACTTAGTGTCAGTAGGAACGAACAAAAGGAAACAAAATTTTGTATTAAATGAAGTTTCTGGCATAACTCATGATGAATTCAGAGAAGGAGGAAATAACTTCCTTTGCTGTTATATACATTGTTCACAAGTTCTCGTACAGCATAATTAATGTCTGTCTTACGAGTATCTGTAGAAGTGATTTATTATCACGATTATTGACATGTGTGTTGGAGTACGACACACACTGCCTGAGGGGATGAGGCTTAATTTTGCTTTTTTATTAGTTATTTCGCTCTGTCTCAGTATGACAGCTTATTTGCGTAGAAAGTTTAAAGTTGAATAGTGAATACTTTTTAACATTACAGAGTACAAAACAGTTCTACTACTAAAAATATCCCCATTAGCAAGCAAATCCTTTCGGACTTGTTAAATTGCATTTGTTTCATTCACATAAGTACTGTCAGCGTTTAGAACTTTGTTCACGTTCTTTTCAATCACATATTGGCTATCCATTCAATTTTTTTGTGTGCGGTTTCTTGCTCTGATGTAACATGTAACAATTGAATTCATGTTTTTGTATGTGCGAATATTTACATATTAGTTAGTTGCATTCTGTTAGTTGCATTGTAAGTAATTCAAGAATTCATATCGGCCAGTTGACTTAAGATTTGCGTTCTGTAGTTTATTTACAACTGCTTTTCTGCAGCACCCATGTGTGCATGAATATCTTAATTCGTTATCATATTGATTTTAGATTCCTATTGAATTACGCACACTTGACTGGTTGCAGGTTAGTCTCATCGCTCTAGTAGAAATAAATAGTCGCCTACTTTACCCCTACGCTATTTTTACCTGATCTTGTTGTAAAGTTCAAAGAAAACGGTAAATAGTTAAGTAGTAAAACAAACTACAACCCGTATTTTAGTTCCTCCGTAATTTGAGGTTCTTCTTGTAAGCTATTATATGTGATTCTAAGTCCCTCATCGCAAGTGTATTATTAAGGCATCTAGTGGGCACAAGAACGCACGGAAATTACAGAGTATACAACACTGTGACGTAAAGTTTGTTTATATTAAACAACAGTGTCACACAGCTGATTATACAATTTATTGAATTGTTTATTAAGATACTATGATAAAAAAATATTATGAATATGAAAGTCTGTTGTGCCTGAGAGGAAGCGAATTACGGAAGTTGTGACAATGTGAGCATAAGCTTTCAGTCGTAAACTTCCAAATGAACAAATAGTGCAATAAGGTGGTGGTGGTGCACTTACACTTTTATGCTCGTTATCCGTAAACATAGTTGAGAATAAGACAGAATAGTGTGCACTTTTTATTGTGTTGTGGAAGGAACTGAAAGCAGAAGATGTTTTTAATGATCCCAGAAGCCACTTTAAATGCAAATCGAAGGTATAATGTAATTGATTGACTCTAGATAATAGGTTTGCCGGTAATATATCACATCGGCTTAGTTTCGCTACGCATACCTACTTTCAAGAGAGCTTGAGAACTTAATTGTTACTCCCTATGCATTGATTAAGTCGGGGCTGCATAACACTGCAACTGCGAAGTGCAAATACTACATAATTAAATATTGTAACTGCAATAATAATATGTAGAACATTCTTGTCTGTACGTTACAATAATGTGTGTTATAAATACGAGTAAAACTACACCAGGTTATCGGTTAGACTGAAATAAATAAATGTATTGAAGTACACACGAGTCGAGACCACTGAGAGACAAGTTAACTGAAGTCATGATGACAGCTTGAATAGCCTTCCGTTCGTATGCATTTAAGATTCCACTTTACCGACTGTTTTTATGGTGTTTATTTATTAGTGCCATATATGAAGCAAGATTTGTACTGCTCTCACATCTGAATTCAAAAAACGCATGACATGTTTCTAAATTGAAGATTGATATTGCTGAAAATCACTTGGATTCGCCAGGAAGCTTCTTTCAGTTCGCTGGTGTTTACAGCTCTCGACAGTTGGTGTTTGCTTAGAACTTCATATCGCTCTTCAGTGGGGACAAACCTTTGGTTTAACTCTAATGAAGAATCATTTGAACGTCGAAGTAAACAGGAAAGAAGTAAAAATTATGGGTGGGCCAGTCGCACTTCGATTTCAAAATAGATGGAATTCCACTTCCGAGCGAAGAATGATCTCTTTGAAGAATATGATGAGGATCTCTTTCCATCTGTTTCTCATAACCTCTGCCCTTAATGCTCAGCATGCATCTGGCGCTCCCCAAGAAAATACAAAACAGTTATCACCAGCTGAAGAATCGGATTCCGGAGATGTGTCTGAAGGAAAATTTCTCAGTGCTGATGATATTCTGGAGCAGAAACATACGATTGAGAGCTATCCGTTCGAATCGTCGTCCGTAGGAGCCACCGGTGATGGAGAATCGTACTTTTCTGTAAATTTAAAAGAAGGGGAAGACAATGTCACCGCAGATGGAGATGTTTCGGACACTGAAGATAGTGTGAAAAATAATGCCGATGAAGAAGTCGATGAACCAGGTTATTATTGAATTATTCAATTGTCCCTTTCTACGGCAGAAATACGGGCGCATATCAAATTAAGGCTCGATAAAAGGCGCTTACGGTACCCGTTTCTCTCGTACCTTTCTAATGTGCGGGCTAATTGCTGTCTTGGTAATAGCCAATAAACAGCAATCCATTCGAACACTCCTTGCTCATGGAATGGTGGGGTTTCACGAGCTGTAGTAAAATACTGGGTACTAAAAGATCGATTTAATATCTGAAAATTTAATTGTTTCTATTATAGTCTAGTCTGGTTTTGGTATACGTAAAATTTTGTCTGCTGTATATTGGTGGTTCTGAGTGAATTAATTTACCTTCTACATTCATTTCTACGTATCATCATTATCTCAATCCAAATTCAAGCAACATTCCACGCGAAGAATTACTTCAAAGACGTTTGAAACGGTGCAATGAAAAGCTGAAGTACCGATCATATGCCTTTTTCTCATTTTGCAACTACGTCTAGTGCAGAGTTCGAGAGTAATTTATATTTTATGCTGTTTGAATAAGATTATATTAAAGTATTATGATTTTATCTTCCATACCTATGGCGTATATAGACGATGCCTATGAGAGATGACGAGGGTGATGTCAGATGTGTGGTAGCTCATAAAAATTGTGTAAATGCAGGTTCAAACTCTATTTGAATCTTTGAAGGAGCAAATCTACGAGTTTCTCAGTGCCTGAATTTATGGGTCTTAGGAAAAAATTAGAGAATGAAGTTTTATCAAAGACTGCACAGACACATTCGCTTCACCGTAAAGTTTAGAAACATAAAGATATCAGAAGGTAATGGATGATGATAAGTAGTGATAGAAGCTCATTTCGTTGAAAGTGTATCCCTGAGGGTTCAGTGTTAGTCGGCTTATCTTGGCTTAAAGGTAGATGAGAGACGGCAGAGCTAGTAGCAATGGTTGGTGGCTGAGTAACTGTGAACCTAACTAAAGTACAAACGTGTCAATCTGTTGAGATGAAATTTGCCATGATGTGATGACGGGTGGAGTGCCCAAGATTATTTTCCTATGGGATGAGACTATGAAACATGAGGTCATGCTGCTGGTTGGTAGTTGGTAGGATGTTGAAGTTGATTTTTGAATCGATTTTTGTGGAGGCGTTTGCACCTTTTCTGTCAGTCGTATGTGTCCCACTACCGTTAAGTTTGCGTTTATTTTATGTTCTTAATCAAAATAGAAAGTCCAAGCAATGAACCACGGATTTTCAATTAGTCCTAATTGAAAGTTGTCTTGATTTTACTCTCACGCTTCTGTGTGTGTCCTCGCTATCATTAGATATGATAGGAAATTGTCGCAGAAAAATCATTCCCTTTACTTAGAAAGTGCAGGTTTGCTCAGTCTACTCACTCTTCCTTTTATTAGATTTTTTGTTGTGTAGTTAGAACCATTCTCCTAGAATCCTGCAGGAAATAAATTTATTTCATTCATTAAGTTCATTGAAATGGAGTTTGCTACGTAATAGGAGTAAACTAGTTGATTTATAATGTAATTCGTTTGATTCTGTGAATTATTATGTATGAATTCGCATTATTGATGAGTATTTTAGTTAATGAAGACTACTAGAAACCCTAACTCCTTCTCCCCCTGTAAGTTAATTATAATCATTCTAAATTAAAACTACAGAGGCAGGCAGCAGGCAGTGATGCTTTGTTTAATTACTACGCTTTACCTTAATTCTCAATATATTATCTTTCACACTGCTATCTTTAATAAGAATATTCATCAATAATCGAATCTTGTTAAATTGTGCAAGACAGTGAGAAGCAGCATTGAAGCATAAAATATCTGGGAGTATATTTCCATTTTCTTACGTATCAAGTTACAATTAAGTTTTACCTGTGCCAATCATCCAACACAGTCTGTTGGATATCCACAAATGCAAAAACCTCAAAGAATTGAAATCCCTTAATGCAATGGGGCAATGGTATTTAATAAGCTTCTATTGCCTTATGCCATTTCCACTGCGTATCCTTTATTACAATAAAAATCAGCGATTGCGAGTATTAAAAACCGGTAAGACACTCTGCGTGTAATAGTAAAGGGCATTTCAGTCGCCGGGTAGGAAGAAGGAATCGTCCATTTTTATTCTTTCATCAGATGCTTTTTCGTAGGTAAGCGTATTTCTTCAAGACTTTCCCCTTCCTGATTTCTTCGCCTGAGCTCTGCTCCTTCCTATATGGAGAGCTCCTGCTCCAAAGCCTTATTTCTGCGTATGCACGAAAAAGTAGTACACATGAGTGAGGGTGAGCAAGTGAAGAAGGCATCCTAGAAAACTTCTAGGCGACGTCTCCTAGCATAGTTGCATAGTATCCAGGAAATAGAATTATATTGATCACTTCTGTTTTGGATGGATCCCCTCTGCTCTCACTCCAAACGAGAAGTTCAATCTAAAAGTTCAGGCATACCGATAGAAGGTTTTAAGGTTTACTTAAGGCTTATGTCATCATCGGTGGGAGAGAGACGGGAGAAGGGTGTGCTGGATCGAAAGTGTCGGAAACAAACCCGAGATCTACTTTTGTCCTCCTACTTAGTCCTCTGCAGCTTTGTGAGAGTTCATTTTAAGTGTGTAGGCTTTGGTATGCTGACACATGCTGATTCCCTATAGCTCCGTGCCTCTCTACTTCTTCTTCTTTTTCACTCACCAATTTAGAACTCACTTCTGCGACTCTTTGTTTGTCTTCTTCGAAGAGAGTATGAAGAATTAACTATCAAAATATGTTTTATTGTCTTACAACCAGTAGTATGCAATTATTTGAGGACTCCTACATACTCACAACCAAAGAGAGTGTGAAAAACAATTCCATGGGTTTTTAGTACGGTGCATAAATTCACAGTTAGTATTTATGTGGCTCTACTTTATGACTTATTAATTACTACCGTATTTTAATGCACTCTTGAAGAATATTTATTATTGCTCTCCTAGATCTTATGATTGCCATGCTGGAAGAGACCGCTGTTTTTCGTGTGGAATGCTAAGACATTTGACTCAAGCGATCCTTTTATGTTTAGACTCCAAGATTACTTCATTACTTCGTTTCTGAATTTCTGTCCAGCTAATCCAGCAGCAACTCCAGGAGTTCTTCTTTGACGTCTTTGAGGCATATGGCCATCTGTCCTACTCTCTGCTTTTTCTTCAAGAAGGGTTTCTTGTGATCTCCTTCTCTGTTCATTGTCCAATCCCCTCCGGAGAGCATGAGAACAAGCATTAAGTGCAATTAGACTGCAAGAAGTATGAATGCACAGAAAGACGCTTGTTGAAACCTTTAATCGTAATGTTAAGAAGGAAATGGAAATGGATTCTTTATCGACAGCCTCGAATACTGGTGTATGCAATTTGCTCCATCCAGTTGAAAACGTTTGTTTTGAAAGGAAAGAGTTGTTCTCGTAATGAGTTTTTATCTACGGCAATCTCAATCTCCATATAGCTTGTTGTTTGTAGGAAATAAATGTTGACTCCAAGTGCATTTTAAAAGCTCCGAGTGTTTTATAGCCTCACAACACACATTTTTAAACAGAGACATACGTACCCAACAGACACACCAGATACGTAATGAATGGAATTAGTCTCACCACTTTCATCAAAATGCAACAAGTCCCGTGACTGCTTAACATACTATTTCAATTTTTAATGCTGATGGAGTTCCTATGAAAGTATTTGGCTGTCCTGCTAACTGTTTTATGTAAAAATTTAATTGTGTCTCGCTTCAATTGACAGGCAAAAATTCTCTACCACAGATTACATTTTACGACAATGTGGCTTATCGCGTGCATTTCAGAATCTTTACTACTTGGTCACTGAAACTGTAACTTAATTCTGTGCAACATGGTTATCATCACGGTTGTAAGCTGATCAGAGCTGAAGGTGACTCAAGCCAAAAATGTTAACACTGGTTTGAAGTATTCTTCATTATTCATGTCCCACATTGCAGTTTAAGTATTCTACTTTCTGGAGGTTGCGTATTACCCAACACGTAGTTTGTATTTTTGTATTATGCTGTCATTCGCGTGTAATCATAATCAGCAAGTGAGGTCATTAGAATAATAAGGCACATTAACATACTGACTGGAATTCTTGAGTCACCGGAAACCAAGAATTGATAATGATAAGAATAAGACTCTGACTCACATTTTTTCCATCTTATCATAATGAACGTCTTCTTTCCGTGTCGCTAAATCGCTGTAAAAATTAAGGGAGTTTCGAATTCGCATGTCTTTGTGCTTCTAAATGATAAAATGGAAGTGTAGGGCCTCAGTTTTCCAATGAGCAAAGAATTGAACTGGCGTCGTTTGAAATACTTTGAAAGTGGTGCTAATTGAATGGTGAAATAATATTTGTAGTTCCTGACAAACCAACAAATCTGTCTGTCGTGTGGGTAACGGATTCGATGATGGAACTGTCTTGGGCTCCCCCAGGAAAACCGAATGGGAAATTGGAAGGCTATCGGATTTACTACATGCAGAACAACTTTACGGATGTGGTGACTGTGAAGCAGCCTGTGGAACACATGAAGTTTGCTCTAACAGACTTAGGTATGTGATAATGTGATATGTGAGAATCTGACACACGAGTCGTCCCTCAACATCCCCTTCAACTTTTGCTTGCAGAGGCTTACACGGAGTACAAGATCTGGGTGAAAGCATTCACGTGGAAAAACGAAGGAGAGTCGTCAGATGCAATCTTAGTGAAAACAGATGTCCGTGGTCCGAATCCTCCTCGCATTGTAAATGTTTCGTGCCAGTCCGAGGACGCTCTTTACATCGCATGGCATCGTCCCACCAAATTCTACCATTCCATAGATTTCTATTATGTCGACTACCGAAGCGAAGATCGGAGAGACTTTGAGGAGCTTTTCATCTCAGCACATGCAGATCAAATGGAACATTCCGTAAGACAAGTTCCCACCTTTGATGTTCTCCTCGTGTAGGAATACAATGACATTGTTTGATTGTGTATTCCAGATTCTGCTCCAAAATCTCACTACCAACATTATGTACGAGGTTCGTGTCCGTGGAGGAACCAGAAGTGTTCTAGAAACAGAGAAAGTCTACAAAGGACAGTTCTCAGATTCCAAGAAGATTTTGATGCAGCCGAATTGTGAAAAAGTCCGAATTATTACCCTGCCACACTCTGCTACTGAATTCACTCAGACGATGATTATAGTGTCCATAGCTGTGTCAATAGCTTTGGTGGCTCTGCTCCTCGTTTACGTTGTTTGGAGGTACGGCTATTTTGTACATTCATCCTTACAAATTTACTTTGTTCTTTGCCGATTGTCTCCTCAATATTACCTTTACAATTAGGCTTGAAATGTTGACATCATTGTTGGTTTTTGATAGCTGGAGTGTTTTCCTAAGTGAGCATCATGAGTTTTCTGCAGGCAAAAAAGTCAAAGCACGTTGATTTGTTATTCGTAGGTACAATTTTTTGTAGTAGATAGGACTGCACACAACCTCATACCATCAAATGATGAGGTGTTCCATGGGAAACTTATCTCAAATATGTCGAGATTTGTGTGCATAAAATGTAATCAGCTAATTCAGCTATCACTTAATATGCGGTCTTATCTTTACCATAATAAGCAAGGAAGTAAGCGTAACGTTAATTTAGCCGATATTATAATTTCCGTGAGTAGCTTGTTTGAATTTACTTGACTAAAGTTAACTGTGTGCAAAAAACTGTATTATTTGAAAATTTTAACAAACAAAATGTCAATCGAGTCTAGGACGTAAGTGTTTTGTAACAGGTTGTTGACATCTCAGGCTAAAATTAAATGTTTTTTTGTAGGAGCTGCTTCCGTGGGACTTATTTCTATTTGGACGATCCCCCAAGAATTCCTCCGTTGCTGGGAGGGAATGGATGGGAAGGAGATTCTTCCGACGAACTGAAGCGGGCGATTCCTGCACATTTATTTCCAAAGCATGTTTCTGAATTGCATGTGGATGGAGATATCGGCTTTTCGAAAGAGTATGAGTTGATCCAAGCTACCTCCGTTCAGGACGGGTTTTCTTCAGAACATTCACAACATCCGGATAACAAACAGAAGAATCGCTACTTAAATATCGTTGCTTGTGAGTACTCGTAAACCTTATCTGTTTGGCTGGCTGTGGTTGTTGTAACTTAAACAAATTGTTCATTTAATTCGACTCTAGATGATCACACACGAGTCAGACTTCAGCCAATGCCGGGTCAAAAGAAATGCATTGACTACGTGAATGCCAACTATATTGACGGGTTCCGGAAAGCTCAAGCTTACGTTGGAACCCAAGGACCACTGCCGTCAACTTTCGATTGTTTCTGGAGAACAGTTTGGGAGCACAATGTCCATATCATTGTCATGATTACCAATCTTGTCGAACGAGGAAGAGTAAGTTGGTCAACGTTTAACAGTTTATCTTGAGTTAATTTAAGAGTCCAATATCCTTCTAACCGGAACAAGAAGTACGAAGTACAAAGTCATTAGTAGAAGTGCGGTGAAAAGTATTGTCGCGGAGGTATTAGGTTGTTTCATTGATGTACATTTTAATGCTTATCCTTAGGCAATTCGAGTAAAGAAATCAAAGTCTAAATCTCAGTGCTTAAGGGAGGTGAGCAGACTGATCTTCGGCACAAATTCCCTAAACTCTTATTGTTAACGTTTTGATAAGGTTGAATTGCAAAATTAAGTAGTCTGTGACTTATTCTTTCCACCGTAAAATTTTGAATGCAATAACCAAATTCTTAGAGATTCTTAAAATGTCACGAGTATTTATGTGTTTTTATTTCGAAACTGCTTATTTTCACGTTCTTCCTGAATTCAAGCATTCTAAAGTATGAAAGAAATATGCGTGATACTCATTGACTGTGACTGAAAGTGTGTGAAAGACGTAAAGCGAAGTTACACGTAAAGTCTACGAAAGTAGAATTTGTCACTTTAATTTGATAATCTGTTTGCAGAAAAAATGTGACATGTATTGGCCAAAGGAAGGAACAGAAACGTACGGAGTAATTCAAGTGAGATTGGTGAAGGAGGAAGTGATGGCAACCTACATTGTCCGAACATTCCACTTGAAACACTTAAAGGTGAGTTTTCACTGAGGACTCGATGGACTGCTCCCACTTTATTTGCTTGACTTGCCACAGACTTTATGTAGACTTCTCCCGTTTGTAGTAATATTATATTCTTGTGTTTGCTTCTGCTCTTTTGTTTCACATTGCCGTTTCTTTTAATGATAAAGCCCAATTCTGGATCTCAGTTGAAGAAGAAGAAAACAACGAGTTGTGAGAGAACGGTGTATCATTATCATTACACCAACTGGCCTGACCATGGAACACCAAGCCATCCATTGCCCGTCTTGAGCTTCGTTAAAAAGTCGTCCGCTGCCAACCCTTCTGATGGAGGACCCATAATTGTCCACTGCAGGTATGTCCACTACCAACACACATTTCACGCGCTCATTAAATGAACTGTCGCTAACTTTTAATGGTTGCATTGCAGTGCTGGAGTTGGCAGGACTGGAACGTACATAGTGTTAGATGCTATGCTACGACAAGTTCGTGCTAGAGGAGATTTAAATATTTTTGGATTTTTGAACCATATTAGAACGCAAAGGAACTTCTTAGTGCAGACTGAAGAACAGTATATCTTTATACATGATGCTTTATTAGAAGGCATTGAAAGGTTCGTAACAACACTCTATCATAGATGAATTCTGAATTAGGAGTTAATCATGCAATTTAATATTTTTTCAGTGGGGAGACTAATGTAAACAAAAACTATCTCTCGAGATATATCCATAGTTTACTGTCTGGTAGTTACGCTGACGAGAAGTCCGATGTTTCTAGTCTTCTTGAGAGGCAGTACAAAGTATGAAAATAATTCATTTAGTCTCCATTTTTACTTTATGTGGCAATTTGCTTTACAACAATTGTATGTTATGTATTTACAGCTCGTCACTCAATTTTCGCCAAAAGATTTTCATCTTTCAAATGCTCTGAAGTCATGCAATCTTACGAAAAATAGAAATTTAGACTGTGTTTCGACAGATTCGTACAGAGTAGCTTTAACTCCCAAGCCTGGAGTTGAAGGCAGTGACTACATCAACGCTTCATTTTTTCCAGGTAAATTAAGAGTATCAAGATTACTTAAAGTAAACAGGCATTCCAGACACAACATAAGTTTTCTCAAAATTACTTCTGAATTTCAGGCTACCATAAACTCCAGGAGTTTATTATTACGCAGCATCCACTGGAAAGTACAACTCCTGAGTTCTGGCAGATGTTGTGGGATCATAACGTGCAAACAGTTGTTGTGCTCTCAGTTATTGATAACCAAGAGTACCCCACGTTTTGGCCCCCACAAGGCGAGGACATGGATTTCGAGTCATTCCGAGTTCGACTTACTCAAGAGTCAGACCAAAACTGCTTCATCATCCGCGACTTCTCAATACAATCTCTGCAAGACGACTATGAACTTCACGTCAAAATGATTCAGTGTTCTCACTGGCCTCATACTATGACGTCCCCTCTTTCAGCTGTATTTGATTTAGTCAATTTCGTCAATGACTCGCAGAGAGAATCTTCCTCCGGACCTATTGCAGTAATGGACAGGTAAGCAAGCTGTTATGCTTGAAACGATGTTGTTTATTTGCTGTACTCAAACTCTCTCTTAATTTATTAGATTCGGAGGAACAGAAGCTGCTACGTTCTGCACGCTAAACACTTTAAAGAAACAAATGACACTTGAAAATCACGTGGATGTCTATATGTATGCCAAATTATATCATGAACAGAGACCTGGAGTTTGGAAAACTCTTGTAAGTCCATTTTCTGCACTATTGTGGTTCGATGCTGTAATGTTGGTAGTTGTGATTTCAACCTTGTGCTTTGTCGGATTGCAGGATGATTTCTTGAATCTTTATCGATGGATCGAGTCAATAGCTTGTACAAGTAATGGGAACGGAGGAATTTTGCACACTCCTTCGAGTCCGTCACCTCTTTTGCCACCTCAGGGGACAGAAGCTTTCATAATTACTACTCCGAATATTCCTCCACCCAACGGCCACATTAATGGCAGAATAATTCACAACGGAAATGGCACAGTGAGAGTTCCTCCTGACGGAATGGAGACAGTGAATCATCCGGGTGACCCGATGGTTTAATACATAGCCCAGTGAACATTCTTGTCGCTAGCGTCTAAGACAAATTTCCATCGTTGTAATTAATCTGTGTGAGTAACAAGTGTGGGTGTGTTTCTTACATATGCAAAAATGGCCATATATACAACAAAGCAAAGATGCTCCTCCCTGTGATATAATTAGACTGTGGTTGTAGAGTGGTTTCTCTCCCTGAAACAATTTATTCTGACCATCCTCTAGTGTAACTCGCCGTTTAAAGTAGTGAAGTGGAGGTGACTTAAACTTTCGAGCCAAGTCGTGCATCCTCAAGTATTCGACGTCTTCAGTGCTATTTTGTTTGAGTCAAGACACCAAATTAGAAGTAACAACGCAGCAACCCACGCGACAAAATATTCGCAAGTCACGAAGATTGAAAGCAAGTTTAAATAGCAGCAAATTACTTCACTACGGAGACGAAATGCAGAGAGATTCACCTACGGATAGAATAATTAATGAAATACTTGAAATAAGAAATGTAATTGGTTATTCACGCGTTCTTAAATATTTTTTACGATAAGTACTTATCGTTGTACTTTATGTCGGAACTTTAAGCTTAGTTTCTGTGTTCATTATGTCAAAGAGCTTTCTCTTCGCTTTCAGAAGACTCGTATTAATTACTGTTACTTGTAATTCACTGCAAACGCTTTTTACGAAATTGTACGGCAACATCACGTTACTTTTTTTATGAAGCACTTCTCAACACTTAGTTGTGTCTGCGCTGCTTAAATCTTCAATAACTATGAACTGAAAGTCTGCGAATTGATTCAAATTGAAAGTATAAATTTGAAAAAGTGACGAGACAATTTATAAGGCTACACAGCGTAATATGTTAAAGCTTACAAGTTTATTGTGTTGGAGCACGTAAAACTGAAATCAAATTATTTGTAGTTTTGTATGTTTAATGGATACGTAAATTAAGTGTTAAGTGCTAAACGTAGTGTCTGTGCTGCTATTAGTTAAACGCGTGAAATATGAAGAGATGCTGCGTAAACATTTTTGTGGTTCCTGATTTGCTCCGAAATTCATCTGCCAATATTATCATCTTCAGTGTTAGAAATGTGTCGTGGTAACCTTACTACTATTAATACAATCGTCAATGCAAGCTTTTTGTGTTACGCACACGGACTTTTGATACCAACTGAATCTACGATTATTACTTCGATTAGTTGTATTTTTTAAAAACTGCCTCCATTGTAGTTTGTATCTTCGTAAAACGGCTGGCCAGAAACTAGCGTTACTCCCAGCAGGTAGCTTTAGTTTGAAATTGTACGGAGTCATTAAGTACAAGAAATCTTGAGTAGCGTAAACGTGACGATCGTTTTGTACGGTTAAATTTAAAGGTCTGTTTGGTAAATTGGTAACTTCGAACCTGTGGCTGGTATTATTCACATTTACAACATTAAGCCGTGAGGATGAGGAAGGATTGTGTACAAATGTCTACTAAAAAGTCAGTTTCGACTGTCCTTCCCTCATTTCTCGACTTTCGTGTCACAAGCTTGGCATCTTTTTAATGTAGACGAGGAAGTCAACGGTTCGCCACTTCGCTTGATCTTTACTTCCAACCTAAACTACGTTAAAAATACTTGTTTTCACTCTTTTTGTTACAATAAAGCTTAAATTGTTTTGTGTGAATAAACAAGACAACTTTACACTCGAATTTTGAGGTTTTTGTTCCACATTTTATTTTTTGTTTATCACATTTGGGATGAGTATTTCAGCGCAGTAGAGTAATTATTAATTATTAATGCATGGCACGGAATGAGATTAGTTTTACATCTTTTGTGACACACCGAGGTAGCTATAAAGCTGAGGCTCGTGGAGATTCTCCAGCTGCGTCCAACAAACTACAAGTCCATGAAATTTCGATGTTAAGACTGAATAAAATTAGAAATGCACACAATCATTTTGAACTCGGTAGAAGATACTGATGCACATGAGTATTGATCTCGACTTTCTTTCCATCAAAATATTCAAAATAGTCAAAATGTCATAATATGCTCTTATCCGTTTGGGTGAGCTGTCTATTCAAATCAATATATTTCCTAGAAAAATAACTTAAGATGATGTTTGTATGAAATCCCTAAATGTGTGGAAAAGAAGATGAGATTACGATGAGCGTCAAACAATCAGAACAGGAAGTTAATAAATCCAAAAATCCTTTCCAAGTTTAAACGTACTCAAAAGGCATTCTAGATCTCTTCTTGTGTGAATAGGCTTCTAGTTTTTAGAAGCTTAAAGTCAGTTATCGATGTTGGATGTTATGACTGGGTGGAACACTAGATTTCAGTGTATTACTGCATGAATATGAATGGAATACTCTAATAAACATTTCTCAGAAACCTGAGATCACAGAAATAGACTAGCAATTTGCAATTAGTCGGTCAATACAACAAACTGCAATCTATTGGCAGATCACATTTACACTTTACAAATAAAAATCATTTCCTACCTGGCTGCTAATTCAAATTGCAACATACGCAACTAAATTTTACTACGAGCTTTCATTTTGTCTGCTATGTCAGTTATGTGAATGTGTGAGTATATACTTAATTATAAATGTTAACTATATACACTTACAATTAGTGGGCACATAAATGTAAATTTGATCATAGATTAAATGTTCTGTGTACTTTGATGATGCACCGATTAGCACAAACAGAAATGTGAATAAACATTAATCTTCATAGTTTTGTTTGTCAGTATGTTCGTATGGGTCATCGCAGTGTCATTCAGTTGAATGTTGGATCGTTTAGATTAACATGCGGATAAGTAATTTATGAAATTGCATCTCGCAATTCCAACGTTTAATTTAAGAGAACAGGGGTACTAAAATCTCGTTAAGAAAGTTAGAATATTCACCTAGTCGTGATTTTTACTTGGAAACTGTCAACTATGTATGCAATAGGATATGCTGATAGGAATTAAGCTGGACGCATGTACCCATTTTAATGTGTAGGATTAACTGACTTAAGTATATAACGTATTTAAACTATATACACACATATACACAAGTATGTATAAATTGACCAGACGCTGGACACAACTTGACTTACTGGACTCTGATGGTCTTGAGGTCTGAAGAAGCAAGATGAGAATGTATTTCTCACATATTGTGAGGATTAGAGGATGCTTAAAGCTGGTCAAGATTACGAGAGTATGGCTAAATAAATATTTAACGATTAATAAATATTATGTAAAGCTTACTATTACAGCAATAAATTCATATGACAGATGATGTTGTCTATAAACCCAACACTTGTCTCATGTTTTTATTACCACCTGTAGAAGTAATGAATAACAATACATAGGTGTGACACAAATTAGAGGAAGTGCAATAAATAGGAAAGACGGTCATTGACAGCTCGATGCAACGCGGTTCCAGTTAAGAACGCTAGTTTGTGAGCGTACTGACACGGCGCAGGTACAGCAACCGTTCCACTCCAGTTGAAGTACATGTGGCACAGCTTGAATGTGAACCTTTGTATTTTATCTGCATCCAGTCCGCTATCATCGAAGAGCACATTGAAACTGATCGGGGATACAGTCCCTTGGCGGGCGGTTTGCGGGATCAAGTAAAAATCGTACCTGATTGCATAAATAACCAATTTGTATTTTTTTGTAGCATGTTTCAAATACATTGATTTAATGAAGGCTGGACTTTCTATTACCGTTCAGGGCACGTGATGACATCATCAACAACGGTTCCTGGTCCAGGGTTTACCACATTGCCCTGCGCTTTCAATTCGAACAACCGGGTATTAGTCCGTTTAGTCACGACGACGTACGTGAGTTTGGGCCGCGAGGCGTTAGCGTCTTGGTACGTTCGCTTTATCAGCATCTGCACATTTTCCACAATATTAGTTTCTGCATGTATTCACTGAAATTATTTTGTTGACGACCAAAAAAATTATCTTTCACCTTAATACTTTTCAACTCCGTTTCACACACGAAGTTCAGTTGTCCTTCTCCAACTCCATCCCGATACATCATTATCCGCGTCGGCAATGCCTGGTTTTTCTTTCGGTAGGACATCAAGCATTCTGTAACACATTCAGAGGATCAATCACTTGATGCCACGCACTGAACTAAGCTAGACGCCGAATTTATTTCAGGAACTTACTAAACACCATACTGCCCATCTGCTCAGTAATCTCCATTCGGTCATGGCATTTTGTGATCGTCGAGTAGTATTGGGCCAATGTGTCCGAAACTGTGGCTGTCATAGCTCCAACAGTGGAACCACCTCCATGGTAGACGTCGAAACCAATCACCATAAGACCCTGAACACAAATAATCGCATTGAAAATTACGTAAAAACAAATCTAACAATTTGATGACAAAATAAAGGTACCTTAAGTGGATTCCTCACTGTCCACGGCTCACCTCCCTGTTTGGCATTCATCTGAATAACCAACTTGGTACACACAGACATAAGTCCCTTCTGATTATTTAGCGTCCTGGATACCATACACTGACTCGGGACTAGGGTACAAGCAAGTAAATTATTAGCTTCGTCCTACTGTCCACTTTACTTGACATTAACATCCGTATCCAATTGTATCAGTTCTACTGAAAACTTACTTCCATAGTCTACCGAACATTTCACCTTCACGTCGGCATAAGTTTCAAGCTTGTTGGTTGGCAATACCGCCATCAACATGTCCAGCTTCCCTTGGGCTTGGTCGAAAATTTCCCCGATAGCTCCCACGAAGCCTCGGCCGCTTGTGTCACGAACTTGTTTTCTGCTCAAAGTACACAAACCACGGTTATCATCACTAACATTCCATGAACTTTCAATTTTAGTTACTTACATCTCCGGCCGTTCAATACGGTAGCCAAGTGGTGTTGCAACCCGCTGCATCGTGGATATCAAGTTTTGAATACTCTGGAAGTCCCTTTGTGAGACCAGCAACGCCCATCTAGCCAATGAAGGAGCAGTATGCATTTGTTTGGCTGCAAGCGAAATAATAATATTATCTGTAGACTACTAATTCCTGATAAGAAAACGGGACTTTAAACCAGCAACTTACACCGGAAAGCCATACTCCAATCTGCCTTCTCGTTAGGCATAAACGGTTCAGGATCTCGAAACAGGATTGGCTCCCGAGGCATCTCTCGTCCCGGAACTTCCACAGGACTAGTTCGGAATCTCATTCCCCACTGAGTTTCCATCAATGCTTTTACCTTAAATCAAAATTCCAAACACCATTACGGTCATGATTCATCTTTGCATTCGAAACCAACCAAATGAAGTTTAAAAAGGTTGAAATTCAACTCACCGGTGCGTGAGTCGCTAGCCGATTCATAAACTCGTTGATTTTTTGAATCCTCGCACCCGGATCTTGGTGGAGATATTTCGAAAGATCTCTAGTAAGTTGGAAATTCTCCCGCATGGCTGGAGTCAATCCAGTTTGATAGCAAAGCTCTGGGACCAAGAGAACTTCTCCTGTGTCTCCTCGTCGAATGTCTCTCGCCGTTGGCTGTGACACCAAAAGAGGCTGTGTGGGAAACTCAATCGTGACTGCGTACTTCTCTGCGTAGTAGTCCGCAAACGAAATCGGACCTCGTGGCCGGTTTCTTTCAAATGTTGTTAACGGATTCGTCTCCCAGTTAATCCGATCAATTTTGTACGTCTTGTTGTTGTACTTCGTCACAACAATGACTCCATTCAGGTTCCTTCCACAAACTTCTCTGAAGTCCTGAGGATTTTGGGTTCGCCATCCACGCATCATCGTGAAGACACTTTCAGTACGCAGGACCTTCATAGTCATATCAATCTGCACCATAGGCGAGTACTCCTGTTGACGCATGGATGTTATGAATCCAGGCCACAGTTCAAGTTGATGATGCTGAATAGTAATCTTTGCTTTTGGATTGAAGAAGTGGCGGCCCATGGGTACAAGCTCCAGCAACTCCTGACACTTCCTGATGAGGATGTTATACATCTGAAACACTATAGGTTCCATGTTCGACACTCGCCTCTTGAAGGTCAAAGTAACCGTGTAGTGATTCACAGGCACCTCAGGTCTCGCATCTCCTTCCCTACGGGTACGGGTGAAATGAACGTCCCGCAATACAAGCTGATCTTCTGGGATCTCGTGCACTGTGAAGAGCACAGCCCCATCGAACAAGTAAACTCCAAGTTCATCTTCTCTGGTTTTCAGCAGAGCTTTTTTTAATCTCGCGTTGTCCAATTCTTCATGAGCTGGGTCGAATTCGACAGTGTAGAAGGACATGAACTGGGATGATTTCCTCAGCAACAGCTCGAAGTAATTCGTAATGATCTTGCGGGCTTCCCCAGAAACGCCTTTCTTCACCAAGTTGGCAGGACGAGTCTGCAGAATTCCAGGAGCATTTTCGAATCCACGAACACCTCCTCCAGGTGCCTGTCCACGAACGCCTGTCGACGTTCCTGGTCGCTCTTCAGGGCTGTGCTCCATGGGAGTGCCTCCAGCACCAGATTCTGGGCTGCTCGTTTCTTGAATTGCTGCCTGACCCGGCGGTCGATCCGGAGTCTCCTCTTGAGGATTAGGAGGCCCCACACCCCTAGCCCTACCTCGAGCTCGGCCTATCCCCGGCTGGTTACCCTCGGGAGTTTGCATTTTCTATTAAAAATAAATAGTTCGTCACTCCTAGTCTCCTGATCGACTGAACCTCCAACATCACACGGTTAAGTTAATACGCAGTTTGGTAACAACAAAGGCTGCCGCCAAAAAGAACTAAGACGAACTAACTTTTCCCGAAGTAACTCTCTCGTAAAGAAAATTGACATTGATTCACTCCGAAGTTAGGACAACTTTGTCACAACTTTACATGCAGTTGATGTCGACTCTTAGAGCAAGCAATTGAAAATGAGAGTTCGACTGTGTCGACTACGCTACAATCAAAAAGACTACATCCCCTCTACAAAATAACTACGTATAATCCGAAAAAACTCGAAATAACTGACTTACCTGTGGGGGTGGATGTTGGTCCATTCAACGCAAGAGTTTCGAAATGATGTCGTAGTCGCTTTAGTTGTTTTTCTGTCGAATTTCGTCAAGAAACGGGAGAACGTCCTTCTTCCTTCCTTCTCACACGAAGACGAAGCGATGAATGAGAGGAAAGGAGCGATGGCGGCGGTTGGCTTCTCCTCAGAATGGAGGGAACAACTCGAGTCCTTCTTTGTCCGCGCACCCGCGCTCTCTGATTGGCTAGCCCAGTGACGCGTAGCTAGATGAGTTACACAGGGTGGACGATACCTTTGATGACTCTAACCTCCGGAGCGAGTTCGGATGGTGCCAGGAATTGTGTTCACCCCGAACAGTCCTTATCACTGAGGAAGGAATGTGCCAACTGCGGACGTTGTCGTTCGTTCATTCATTTCGCTAATTCCGAAGGAGTTGATTCCCTTGTCCCTTTGCTTCAGTCGCAGTTTATTAGGCAGATTGCGCCTTTGCTTTGTATGCACACAATTAAGCTGAGTCATCTAATCCGACGATAAGCGAGGAATTCGATACAAATCATAATAAGTCTTCGTAAGTTGCAAGCAAGCGTAAGATGCGATGTTGAAAGTGGAATCAAATATTAATGCCTGTGCAAAGGATAATTAATTGCACTTGAAATGAAAGAACCACAAGCCACAAAGGGCAGACGGGACAAATGGGCGTCGTGAGTCTCATGAGTTAAGAAAGTCATGATGGTCCGCAGTCTGAAGGTCTGGTGAAGAAATCTGGTAATCTGGATGGACATCTTATTTCTCAGTATCATGTCGTTAAATGTTATCGCACATTCATGTATTAAAGATGACAGAGTATGGCCAGGAATTTACAGGCCATGAAATAAAATTAGAGATGATGTCTGTGTAAATGTTGTCATTTCTTCCAGCTTTGTCTTTGATGCGTAACCAACCTGATAATATCCATTCGATTGCATGATTCGTTTCTTGTTTTTAATACTTAAGGGCAAATGACACGTATCTCGTTCAATGCCAGAGATTTTCCAGGAGAAAAGTTGCTAGCTTGGATTCAACGTTGGAAATGTTGGAATAGAGGATGGTCAATGCTGAGACTGTGTGTGCTTCCAGTCTGACAGGAAACATAACAGCAATAAATAAAGCCAAAGATTAATGAAATTAAACTTTATTAATGTTGGCTTTATACTAACCCACTTTAATGACTAATTCAACATTAAGCATCCGTTTAGCTTTACCACGAAAACATTGTGGACTTAAAGATAAGTGCTGTAGTGGTTAGTTAAAATCATATTAGCTTGCAGCTGTTCTTTTTTTAGCTCACTCATTTTCATGTTGAAGGCTGAGTAGGACAGAACTTATAACTTCGTGAGACAGTAGAAGCTCAAAAATGCATTTCTGGGATGAATTCACTTCGCGAATCGAGGATCCTGACATTTTGGGAGAACTTTCTTCGTTTTACAGAGCTCAGGACATTCCATTAGAATTGAGGTATCACTGCAGGGAACTCGTCGATGCCCAAATGGTTTTTCGGTAAGTGATAAGAACAATAAGAAGTTAAGAAGAGAGAGAGAGTTCACAAGATTTTTGTGTTACTAGTCATGATTTTCGATAAAATTATTTCAGCCACCCTGAGTTCGAATTGTCTGGTGAAGAGTTTGTTCGCGAATTAGAGAGACAATTTAGAACTTTGCCAAACTTCCAACGACATCATCTCTCCTGGTTTAAAAAGCTGTTGGCGACAAAGTACAAAGACAAGCCGGATGAATTGCTCGATCGGTTTCATCTGTGTGTCGGCAAAGAATATGAATTGATTGATAAGGAAAAAACGCGTCTGGCAGAATTAGTTTCACAAAGGAATGGAACTTCTGTCAACATTAAGAACGAGTCTGAATATTTGACATCCGTGTTTTCTACACAAAATCATGCAAGCCAGCAGGTTCCTGTGCGGCGCAACGATTTCATCATCTCATGTTTAAAACGAGAAGCAGAGACCCTAAGAAACACAGTTGGACGAATTAAAAGCGTCGAGTTCGCTCAGCTCCATGCGTTAAGAAATGCTGTAGATATTTTGCCTCAGGATGAAGCTACGTGCCAAGAACTTGTGAGTGCATTATGTATTTTTTAACATGGTATTATTCATATTTTATGAAATATTTACAAATATTGATGAATCTGACAGGAGATCAAAATACGGGAATACGGATCTCCAAATTACAAGTTGTTTTTCAAACTGGGTGCCCTCACCAAGAAGTTTAAGTCTGCTCAAATACTTGGAGAGTTGGAAAAGGATCTCGATGATTGGGAATTTGAGTGGAAACGGTCTTTCATCGGCTTCCCAGAAACAATACAGTTGCAGGATATTAAAAACACAGTCAGAGATGTACAAACTATTTTGTCCCAAATCAAAAGCTGTGCGAAGGAGTTGTATGAAATGCAAAGCTTAGACAGGGGAGATGTGTTTCCTTCTGAGAGTCTCTTCTCTCAGTTTCTTGCAGATCTGGACATCTTGCAGTCTCAGCTGTTCTTTATAGCTTGCAGATTTGAACCTTCAAAAGCTGTGGGATGCTCAAAGGACAAGAAACCTATTCTTATTAATCAAACAAGAGTAATGCAAACACAAAGCTGTGTGAGAAAGAATGGCTTTTTCTTTATTTCGATTTATAATTTCAGTTCCCATTGAAAGTTGCAAACTTTGCTGCCATCGATCCTTCCATCAAAGTCGCCAGCGTCTCTGTCGACATTCTTACGGAAACACAAGCTGAGTTTCTTAACATGAGAAATCTTCCTAACAAGACCGACCCAGTTGTAGGGATATTAAGTGGAAACAAGATTCCTGCAGATCCTCCGGTCGGTAGAAAAATTCCGAAAGCCAAGAAAGCATCGGAGCCAAATGTTTTTGTAGCGAAAGACTCCTACTTGTTTGTCGACTTTTCCTTCTTTCAACTGACTCTTCACGACTCAAGGCGGATAGGAAACCCTCAAGCGAAGCGAGTCACTGACGATCGCTATTATCTTTTGGTGCAGTTCAAGTTTAGTTTGGATGCTAAAGAGTATCACGTGAGTATCTCTTCAACTACTAAATGAATTTCATGTTTCCTTGAACTTTAATTCTTACTTCACACTTCTTCTTCAGGTCTGGAGAGTCTCTACACCCATCGTCATTTGCAGCCACGTATGACTAATTCATTTAGTACTTAATTTACAGCTGCTTTTGAAAAACCCTGCTCTAAGAATTTTATATTTTCGAATTTTCATTGCAGGGCACTCAAGAGTGTCTTGCTTGGGGGAATATCATTTGGAGCTATGGAGTTCCTAATCCCACAAACCTACCCTTGTCCAGACTGATTAACAAGGAGATCGAATGGGAAGAATTACTCAGTGTCTTAGACGTATTCCAGCACAAATTCACTGGTGTACATTTAGGAACCATTCAACGGAATCACTTAACTGCCACTGCAACACGGTATGATGTATGGAGTGTTGATTTTGGAGTTTTGTGAACTTATAGTAATGAAGGATTTTTATTTCCATTCAGGGAGAAAAAGTTAATCCAGACGTATAAAGAATTAACAAAGAGACACCTTGACGATGAAAGGAAATTCACTTTTTGGGATTGGTTCTTCAATTCACTTGCTCTTGTAAAATCCATTCCCATTTCGATGGAACACGTTCACGGCTTCGTTAGCAAAAGGGATGCTACGAAATTACTCAAAGACAAGCGAAGCTGCACATTTCTCCTGAGATTTTCATACTCAATTCCAGGAGCACTTTCTGTCGTAACTGTCGGTCATCGTATGTCAACACTTAAAAACAAGCAAATATCATGCATATTTCTCATTTCCAATTAATAGCTAATTGAGTGCATTGATGTAGGAGGAGAAATGATCCTTGGCATCATCTTGTCAAGGGCAACCAAGAAAGACGATGGACAGGAGAACAAAGTGGTCAGCGTAGACTCATATATCCGAAATACAGCGAATTTAGTTTTCTTGTATCCCGACATCCACAAAAATACTTTGGAGTTTCGAACTAAATCTGAGAAGAAGAAGGCGACAGAAACCAAACCGTGGTACAGGCATTTCCAGCCGAGATTTGAGATTCCAAACGATAAGCCATTTCCATGTGGCCACGTCCTCGCGTAAGATATTCTATCCTCCCGAAGTTTTAGGTGTTCAACTGAATTCAGTAAATACTGAGTGAATGGGCGTCTTTTACAGAACTGATGACATGCAGAAAAGCCAGGAACCGCCGATCGAGAGACAAGTGTACGCAATATTTATAGCGTTTGATGACTTTCGTATAGGTATTCATATTCATCTCTAAATTGTATATATTGTTTATACTGTCTATATTAGGACATTTGGGGATTTCTGTGAAACTGCTGCTGCAAGTCGTAACTCTTTTAGTGAGTGTGGAACTGTCTGCCTGACTCCTCCAAACAGCGAGCCGGAATCCATCAGCATGGAATACGACACCGCTATCGCTGACTTTGACTTGTTACATTTAAAGAAATGATTCGTAAGCGCTCTTTGTACATAAGTTGACGTAATATTTAAAAATACTTGACATATCAATTACACGCATCCATTTGTTTCATTTATTCTCATACACATTCTTTGCTGCATAATAAATTATTCCAAGACGAAAACGTGAATCTTGTATTAATCTTCAATATCCATCAAAACTGTTGTGTGAATGTTATTGGGTCGATTGCTAAAGATTGACAAATGAACACTTTTTGAGTCATCCTATTTTGCAACAAGAAAGTTGAAGTGATCAGAGTTAGGTTAGAAATTGCAAATATCAGTCAGCCCCAAAAAATTTCATGCGGATGTGATTTATAATTATACAAAGATAGTCAACGTAAGGTCCAAATTTTTTACTTGTAATAACTCCGCAAATCGTTTACCAAATTCATAATGGTTTACTTTATCTTCTGCACAAACTTTTTAAGATTCCAAGCTTACATTTCAATCTTCAAAAACCGAAAGTATAACAGTTAAACGAGACAATTACCAGAAAATTTCATTAACTGGAGTAAAAGATATGTGTAAAATGTTCATGGTAACATAGGCATAGTCGGTAGTTAATAATCTGACAAAAACACCACCACTCAAAGTCCAAAAATCTGCCCTTAATACTCATGCTTCGGAAATTTTGAACGGTGGAAATTACTCTTGGAATAATGAGCTTTAACAAACTTAAAATTTAACTCTCGTACAAGCTCAGAATCGTCAGCTATTGATCATTAAAAATGTGCACCTAACTATCATCGTACATTATTAACCGATTAAACTTAGCTTCATCTTATTTCATATCTATATCTAGACTGTTTAAGTGAGTTATCAGTCACTCAGTTCCAGTTCATGACCTTCTTTAAGACACAAAGTTAATAGTGTTCATTCTTCATTCATTTACTAACTATAATTGTTTAATTCCAAGTAAGTATTCTGATAACCAATGCGGTTACGCCATGAGGATTACGGGGTAACGGGAAATGAGAATTGCCAAGTAAGCTGAGGATCACTCCACCATCCCACTATGCACTACGTGCATACGTTTTTTTATGGACTTCCAACACATTAAGTCACTTACGAATAACAAAATTTTGTTGTTGTCACCCACTGAATTCTATTTGACTAGTCCAGTTGACGGAGACAGTAAAAATAGCCGAAGTAAAAACTAAAACGTTCGAATGACGGTGCTCCTGAACTTCGACCTCTTTATTGGCTCGATAGGAATTCAGCCGATTACTTAAAAACAAAGTTAGTTGGCTTTGACCAATTTCATTTTCGTACTCGAGCAGGAAACATCAGTCTTACAGAAATATTCAACAAGCGACCACAACTGCACTGAAGTCAAAATGTCTTCGAGGTGGGTCCGGAGTGTTCTGCTAATTAAGCTGGGAAGTAAGTGGGAAGATGTGAAGAAACTTTATCGTGACGCGAGGATTCCGATCTACGTGAGGCATTTTCTTGCAGAAAGGATAGAAACTGAAATTGAGTAAGCTTATCGAGATAACAGCTTCATTCATAACTTGAAAATTTACAGTGGACGTTTTAAAATAAACGTTTTTTTTATTTACTGCCAGCCTGAGTCCTGATCATTTTTTGATCGAACTGCAGCAAAAATGTGTAGAAATTCCAAGTTTTCTTGTTGATGGTTCAAGTGACTTTGCTTCGATGTTGGCAGCGGAACCACAACTATTGCTGAACAGACTCAGATGGTGTTTGGACGGAGAAAAACGGATTGTAAGGGAGGATGGTGAGTCCTGGAGGCATAGGGAGACGGCGGAGAGGGGAGTAGATGACAAAATAGCAAATCTTCGAGGGACGATTGAAGGGATTAAGGATTTGCTATCCAAGATGAATATTGTAAGGACTGCAGGGGCTGAGGGAACAGCTTATGTCCCACTTCAGAATGAGCTGCTGTCCTATCAACAGGCGGTGAGCATTAGAAACTACTCGAACTAAATCGAAACAAACTAATCGAAAGCTTTTCACATCTCATTGCTTCCTTTCTCACAGCAAACTCTATTTTACGGCAAAGTTGTTGAACTGCTGGCTGAGCTGACAATTCTGGTCCGAGGATACTTCAAGTTCACCGTAGACTTTTGGGAGTACGAGAGAAAGAAGGGGCTCATTGGGTACAAGGAAATGTCTTCCAAAGTTCCTTTAATTGAAGCAGATGCTCAGGGACTCCAGGTGGCCTTGCTAGACTTGAAAGGACTTGTAGAACAGGACGAAGCCAAGGCCTTTGGATTGAGCTCTTTGACGCCGTACGTTTCTGAACTACAGGGAGATTTGCTGAAGATATCTCTGTATACTGAAGATTCAGTGGTGATCAGGAAGGGATGCAAGGTTCGCTTAATCTTTCGTAGTCACCTTTTTAGTCTCTTATTGTGAATTTGGTTAATTGCTTAGTCCCCACTGAAAGTCGGAGTTCTGTCGATACGTGGGAACGAAATTTCATCTCCTAAATTTTCCATCAAATTGACTGGGAAACTGGTGAGTGAGATAACTGAGTCAAAACGAGGCGTCCAAGAGAGTTCGAACAGTTCTTCTTCAGGAGACAGTGATTTGGAGGACTCAGGCTGGCAGAAGGTGGGAGTGTTGAGTGGAAATGTGTTTCCAACGAAGGAAGGCACGAATGGTAGACGAAGAAGCGGTAATAGTCAAGCTGGAAACGAAAGTGGAAATCATTTGCGTGTTTGTATGGAAAACTTTATGCTGGAGAACTTGGATGGACGAAGATTAGGTCAATCGCAACAAGAATTCGTGACAGACAAATTGGTTTACGTCCTTCTTACTTGCGACATTCAAATCGATGGAAGCGATTTCAAGGTAATGATGTATTGAAGTACAGCTCAACTAGTTTCTGCGTTGCATGATGCCCTTGTTTGCATCCCGAATAATTCCTTCCTTAATAATTATTTCAGTTTCAAAAATTATCCATTCCACACGTCGTGACGACAAATGTAAGGTTCGAAGGTTCAATTTATCGATGCAAATTTTAACAGTGCTAATTAATATATCAGAACAGCCAAAACAGCCAAGCCTGGGCTACAATCCTGAGGAGCTACGGCTTCTGCAATTTTCCGGAAACCCCTGAAACTTCCGAATTTGCTTCGTGGGAGAGAATTTTAGATGTCATCCAAAAATTTTACACGGACAAAACTGAATTGACCCTAAATGAACAGCAGTTGAATCATCTTACACAAAGAGGCAATTATTCGTAAGAAACCTGTTGAAATACTAACTAATACTTTATATTTTTTACTGATTATATTTAACTATCTTCACTGTTGTCTCCACTTAATCTTTCATGATTCGGTTTTAGACTTGGCAGACAAGTAGAATTGAAGAACTTTTTCAAGAAAACACTTTTTAAATTTCAACCAGAATTAGAAGGGAAAAAAATAGAAAAGTATTCCTACTGGAGATGGTTTTACGGAACGATCAAGCTAATCGAGCAGATGCGTGAAAGAAACAAGAAGGATGGAAGTGAAGGAAAAGAATGGATCACAAGTATGGACAAATATTTCATGGGATTCATCTGCAAAAGTGAAGCTGAAAGACTTCTGACCAATGCAAGAAAGGGAACATTTCTCTTGCGATTTTCTGACTCCGCCCCAAGTGCAATTTCAGTTGTTGTGAACATACAGGGTGAGTGGTTTACTCAATTTGCATTTTAAATGGATTAAACAACTCACCAATTAATGCTTGAGCTTGACTTTTTTGAAGACGGAATCCCGAGAAGCGTTCAGCCGTTCACAAAGATGGACTTTCCTTTAAGTGCCAAAATCATGAAAATTAGTGACGCTGAGTGTCTGTACCCTAACGTTGCTAAGTCAAGAGTCTTTGCGAATGTGTCTGCACCTGAAGAAGTGGCCCCTAACACAAATAGACAAGGATACGAGCGCCTGGTCCCTACTCTTACTTTCAATGACCCGTAAGAATACTTTTGTTATGAATTTATTCGTTTCTACTTGCACTTTGGGTTTAACATTCGAATTTATAATTGCAGCGAGTACACTCTGTACGCAAATGGGTGAGTATCTGCAATTACTTCAACTTTAATATCATCCGCATGAACTGCTTAACCTGATGTTAACGATTTTTTTAGCATTGCTGATCTCGTTAACGATATTTTTGGCATTGGTAATATCTTTGAGATGGATATCCAATACTAGTGCAAAATGATTATTGCGAACATCAGATGCACCTGCATGAACAATCGGATTTGGATTACGGATTTCGGAAATAACGAATAATTATAAATTAGATAGTAAATTATTTAAAGCAAAGCTAACGATAATATTGTCTGTCAATCCAATTACTGCTTTGTATCCTACCTAGGAAAATAATAATTTGTTTATCCTTAACTATATCATTCATCAGAGCCAAAACTGCCCTGTGAATGTTGTACCAATTAATTTTAGCAAGAATTTGGTGTTCCTACTATGCTCAATCGACAATTTCTGAATAAAACAACTAACGAGCTTATCAAGATTGAAAAAGTGAACCACAGCTGACTCTAATCGTATTTAAATATAATTTTAAGTTAGAAGTTGTAACAATATTTAGAAGCTCAAGTAGTCCGACAAAAAGTAAGCGGATCCCATTTGTAGTTACGCCAGGTTAGAATTAATAATCATTGAAATCATGTTGCGATTTATCTCATTGGAAAATGTTATAATAAATTGTAAAATGGGCTCTGAGAGTCAGGAAAAACATTATTATAAATTGTGATTTCTCCTGAACAGTTTGTCACTTTGTTACAAATATGATTTGCAGTTACCTGCCAAATTCACACAGTTGCTCCCCTTCAATACACTCAAGCATAAATGGGCTTTTATCTATCAAGACTACTGAGCGAATGTTAGATATGCGTTTTGAGTCCCTGTTTGACATTATCTGAATCTAACGACCAACGAGCATTTCAAGGTTGAAAAGTTTACGCCAAGTTGATTCTTGAACACCACCTGTTTGAGTTTACTTCAGATTCTAAGATTTAAATGGTGGTTCTACAAAAGACGAACAGCACACACAAAGACTATCAGACAGACGAATGGATATCATACATAGTTCTACAAGCCATAACTATCCGCTTATGATGTATCATACTGCTTTTTGCGAAAAGAAAGTTGAAGTGATCAGGTAACAGGTTAGAAATTGCGACAGTGAAGTTTTCATTTAGATGCTAATTTAGCCTAAAAATGATTATGCGGATGTAATTTTTCAGTAAAAATAAAACTGCGTGCTGAGTGCTCAATGAACCATCATTCAGTGATTAAGTTCATAAGGTTATTTTGGCAGCCAAGTTTGAACCAGATATTCATTTTCCATGAAAGTCTCAAAGATAAAGGCTAACACTTACGTGGTGTAAAATTGCGAGTTTACTCTGAGGATCATCGTGTGCAAGATAGTTTCGTTATGTAGTATTTTCAATTCACTACCTAAACTCCAGTCATTCCCTTCCAAAGACCAGTGCTGATGGAAGTAATAATAAAGACATTGATTCAACAGGACTAGTCTTAGATTGTATTTACTACTATCAGTTTGGTGCCAGGGATGTTATGTAACCTTCAGTGCTTTGCTATAAAAATGCAAAATATTACGTTAGATTTGAGTCAATTTCATTTTTGTAGTAAAGCAGAAAACACACAAAAACTCAAGAAGCAGACCAAAAGTGCATTGCGAGTCAAAATGTCTTCGAACTGGGTCCGTAGTGTTTTGCAAATTAAGCTGGGGAAAAACTGGAAAGCTGTGAAAGAGGTTTATCAAGACTTGAGGATTCCTATCTACGTGAGGCATTTTCTTGCAGAATGGATAGAAACTGAAATTGTGTAAGTTTGTTTTAGAAATCTTAAAAGCTAGCTGAAAGTATCAATCTTCAACTTTACTTTCAGTGCTTTGAATCCTCGTGAGTTTCTGTGCCACCTCCGGCAGAAATGTGCAGATATTCCATTGGTTTTTCTTAGTGATGGTTCAATTGACTTTCCTACAGCGTTAAACAGTGAATACACTGACAACCCAGAACTGCTGCAGAGCAAACTCAAATGGTGTCTGCACGAAGAAGCAAGGATTGTGATGCAGGATGAGGAATCCTGGAAACAATCGAAAATGGAGAAAAGAGGGGAAGATGAGAAAATAAAAGATCTTCAAGGGACTTTTGGGGTCATTCAAGACTTGTTATCCAAGATTAATGTATTAAGAATTGCAGGAACTCCAGGACCTGAGGCATCAACATATTACCTCCTGCAGCAGAATGAGGTGCTCACCTTTCAACAGGCGGTGAGTATCGATGGACAAATACTGAGGTGGAATAACTGGTCCTTAGTAAGATTTGCTCATGTTTCCTATTTCACTCTTACAGCAAGCTCAACTTTACGCCAAAATTGTTGGACTGCTGGCTGAGCTGACAATTCTGGTGAGAGGATACTTCAGGTACGCCGTCGAGTTTTGGGAGTACGAGAGGAAGAAATGGTTCATCGGGAACAAGGAAATGTCTTCCAAAGATTCTTTAATTGAAGCAGATGCTCAGCGTCTTCACGTAGCCTTGCGATACTTGAATAAAATGGTGCGGCAGGACGAAGTCTTTGCTTCTGGAGGAAGCTCGCTGATATCGTATGTTTTTGAACTGCAAGAAGAGTTGCTGAATTTGTCTGTTTACATTGATGATATACCATTGATCATGACTGGAAGCAAGGTAAACACATCTCGTGGTTATTTTTCTCTCTCTCTCTTCAGTGAATTTTTGTTAACTGCTTAGTATCCAGTCAAAATTGGATTTCTCGTGATACCTGCGGAAGAGTTTGAGCCCACTGAAAGAAACATTGGTCTTGATATGAAAGTGCTGACTCAGGAAACTAGATCAGAACGAGGCCAGAGAGAGAAAACGAAAAGTTGTTCTCCGGAAAATGCTGCTGCAGAGGATTCGTTGTTGAAAGTAGGGGGAGTGGTTTTAGGACACAAGTTTTCAACGAAAGAAGATACGAGGGGCAAACGAAGAAACAGTACCAAGGACAACACAGTTTCATGTAAAAATCATTTTTTCGTGTGGATGGACAATTTCACGCTTAAGAAGATGGATGGCCGAAGGGAAGGTAATCCGCAAGGCGACTCTGTAACAGATCAATTGGTTTACATTTGTGTATCTGGATTTATTCACTTCGACGATTGGGATTTCACGGTATTCAAGTACAATTCTACTAACAGCTATTCCCTAATAATCAGTTCCTTCCTTTCATAATATTTATTTCAGTTCCGAAAGTTGTCCATTCCACACGTAGTGACAACAAATGTAAGTTCCAAAATTTGCTTTAGATTCCTATGATTCGTTCAAACTGTTGAAACCAAAATTTCATATCAGAACAGCCAAAACTGGAAAGCCTGGGCTACTATTTTGCGGAACTACGGGTTCAGTAACTTTCCGGAGATTTCCACAGAAACTCCAGAAGCTGCTTCGTGGGAGAAAATTTTGGATGTCATAGGGAAATTTTACTCGGATAAAACTAAATTGACCCTAAATGAACAGCAGCTAGAGCATCTGACGAAAAGAGGCGGTTATTTGTGAGACACTAATTCATAATTGCGCTTACTAATAATTAAGATTCCTTAATTAGTATGTGTTCAACCTACTTAATATTGTAATCGGCAATAGGCTCAACAAAGATGTAAACTTGAAAGAGTTTTTCAAGAAGAAAACAATCTTCAAATATCCAGGAAAAAGGAAGGAAGAAAATTATTCCTTCTGGAGATGGTTTTATGGAGCGATAAAGATGATCGAGCAGATGCAAGAAGGACATCTCAGTGAAGGAGAGAAGTGGATCACAAGTATGGACAAATATTTCATGGGATTCATCAGCAAAAGTGAAGCTGAAAAACTTCTGAACAATGCAAGGAAGGGAACATTTCTCTTGCGATTTTCTGACTCGACCCCAAGTGGAATCTCAGTTGTTGTTAACATTGACAGTGAGTGTCTACTCAAGTTAGATTTTAAATTAATGAATTATCTTTAATTTCCATCTTCTTCAAAGAGGGAATCCCGAGACACATACAGCCATTCACGAAGGACTGCCTTCCTTTAAGTGCCAAAATTATTTCGTTGACTGACGCTGTGTGTCTTTACCCAGACACGTACAAGTCAATTGTCTTTGAAAGCGATTCTTCACGCACAGAAGTGTCCACAGACCCCAAAAAGGTACCGTATGTATCTTTGGACCCTTCTACTTCAGTCAAACATGCGTAAGAATAGTCTTAGCTATTTTACTGCTTTATTTGATGTACTAGAGGTCATAATTAACAGTCAATTTAAAATTTCAGGGATTACACTCAGCACCAAAACGGGTAAGCCAACGTAAATTTTTCACTATCGTCATGTCATGAACCATGTAATCGAAATTTAACGATTTCCACAGCATTCAAAATCAAATAGAGGCGATGGATATTGGCGAAGAGGGCAATGGGCCTCTGGATGAATTGTAACTCGTTAACATTAGAATTATCTATTTTACAAACATCAAATAATAAAAATCAACACGTATTCATTGTGAAAATGTCAAAAAAATAAAGAATATCTTTATAGTGTAAATCACGAACAGTTAATTTGAATGAGGCTATACGCAAGGAGAAATTGACAGTCCCATTGTGCGTCCAATTAGATTTGCTGTTGTCCACCGAAGAGGAAGGATGCGAAACATATTTTGAGCAGTTTGGTATAGTCCGACTATAAATTTCAAAATGTGTGCAATATTTTGCGTGATGATAAACGTATGAAACCAACAGGAGAGCACTTTACGAGAATATATGGATCTACAATTAATCGTCTTAATTTACTTAATTGTCAGCCTGATTCAACAAATAAATTACTGCGGGTCAGCTATTTAGATGAATATTGACGGGTAGTGCAGACGTACTGAAGGTGTATTCGAATTTTACATATATTTGATTCATCAAATGGTCATGAACAATAAAAGCGTATGATTGTGATACCCAAAAAATTGGAACAGCTATTTGAATTCTCAAAGCATCATACGGCCAATTTCAACAAGAAATTAGCGTCTTTATTTGAGTCTACCAAGACTAGAATCATGTAACAAAATCTGTCGATGTATAGCTATTTTAACCAAATAGTTTTCTCATCTGAGAAAAAGTATCCCCACACAAAAACCACAAGTAAAGCACAGAAAATTAACGAGGAAACTTTTGTAGCTGTAAGTGAGATGTTGAGCATTCTAACGTCCATCTTGAAGGTAGCAATGAACAGCAAAAATGAATCCAGATCGGCTTGTTTATAACTTTTGTACCCGAAAGGTCTCATCCGCACAAAATGTCCGAGATCCCTGATTTTTTTCAGACGTTTTGAAAGCTTGACCGCCTAAAAAGGCATTATAATTAAGGAGTTCAACCTGATTAGAATTACATTTTTTTTAAATTCTGATTAAATACATTAGAAACTGGAACAGCTACAACTGACAGCCACAAAATGCACACGGCTCCAGAAACGATCAGATCCTGCCATGGCTTTGCAAATGCCACAAAGTCTGCCAAACTTCCTAAAAGATATACCGAGTCCACAATCACCAAAGGTAAGACTCCACTCGCCAAGCAATCGTTGATGTACGTGAGTAGTTTAGACAACTCTCCTATCTCCTGAAAATTTATTACACAATATGAATCATAAATATAGTCATCTACTCGAACATCAGGAAACGAAAAAATACTTCACAAGCTTACTTTCATACACTCAGGTAACGTAATGGAATGTTGGTGAACCCGAGCGTATATGAAATCCAAATAGGTACACAGGAGATTGCAATGAATACAATAACTAATTATCACAGTTACTTGTATGGCGTCTTGTAATACCGTCCCAACTCCCATGACCCCTTTCAGTACGTTTCTTTCCACAAGTCTGGTAGAATTAATCAAAGCAAACCAGGTAAAATTAGATTCTCCTGTTGAGGAAAAAGGAATTAGTAAATCCCAGCATGACGTGCATGGCATCATTTTACGAGGATGCTTAATTGCTAAATGATATCCCAATCTGTATGCGATTTCATTAAGCTTAAATTAATACCAAGTGATTCACGTGCCTAACAAAATGTTTTCCCATCCGCTATCCTACCACAGACTGGACAATTCATTTCGCGTGTTTAACTGACATAATACATTTCGAAATTACTGGAAACCTTCCAGGTCAAACAGGTTCGTTGCTTTGCTCCACGATAATCAAGAATGTGCATGGCCACTCGGAATACTGAAGAAGTGAACCAGTGCTTTCTCTTTGCAAGGATGTTGAGAATGGTAGACCATGAAACATGGTGCCCTCATGAGATCTCTCACTGAAGGCTTGGATCGTTCATTCTTGGATCCCCACGTGTGTGAAGTGTTAGCTAACAAGAATCTCCTAACCTAAAAACTATTTATTTCAGCTTTATATTATTATATCACCTCTAGGCCTGATTGGTATGCCTGGCTGGGAACATTACGAAACGCTTTATTCAGTTGTGCACGTCTGTCCAGCGAGAAAAAGCAATCAATTACACAATAGCTATCGAAAGAACATCACTCTGTGGCCAAGCCAATAAAGCCTCGCTCCAATCCAAACCATTAATTGTTGTCACTCATAATATATGTATCACAATATCTCCTCCACGTGTATGGAAGAAAGATGCGAATACTTTCACTCGAGGTTAGTATATTGTCTTCGGTGGCGACGGTGAGGAGGGAGTATCTTTGCATGTAACCACGTCATTTAAAGACATAACAATGAAAGATATCTCCAAATCGACTACATGACAAAGATGCGTGTTTCACAGAACTTGCGAGCAGATTCAGCAAACCTAAAATCATGCTGTCTACTATTCTGCACGCGAGTCTTTATCGTTTAAGTAAATACACACGACCACATGAGAGAGAATGAATACTCTCTTTCCTTCTTTCTGTTGGTCCTTTGCTGGAGGTTTTGGCTTGTCAATCTACAATCTGCAGTGTTTACTTACAAACTACACAAACTATACTATCATTGCTTTTACGCATTCTGTACAACACGTGTTTGCCATGTTTGTCATGCCAATGACCATTCCATACGGTCTCGAGCAGTTGAAGCTAATAAAATCCTTGTAATCTGAATAGGAATTTTGCCAGCCTGTAGAAGCAACTGTATCGAAAAGGCGAAGGCAACTGGAAGGCTGAGAATACACCAAATGGCTGGCATTACTTTCAGGAGCAGACCTGAGCAGATTTAGAAGTTCGTAGGTATACATACAAGAATACTAGACATTCATAAGAAATTTCAGAAGCACAGGGAAATGAACCAAAATGCTGTGAGTGTAATGGTAATCTCCACGAACTTGAAGAAAGTCTAGTGAGCAATCCACGACTGACTGAGGCAATAGTCATGTAATGAAGAGGGGATTAGGATGCAGATTAGTTTTTCGCTGATGTGGGTCAGAAAATCTCATTGTGAGACTTCCTGAAAATGAGCTAACGACACAACCCACGCTAAATTGCATTTCCTTGTGAGATGTGAGATTGTTCCCGTCCTGGTGAAGAGAGCAAGTCTACAGACTCCCAAAGAACTCTCAAATTGGCTACAGAACTAGAGGGACGTGTAATTTGCAAAATTCCATTATATTTTCTCAGCTGTTGCCATCAACCAAATGTATCCTTCTTCGTCTCCTTCACATGGAAGTGAGGAATTTACAAGATTGAGAAACTTTCTGCTTCAGCTGCAACTTATACACTTTTCTACAGTTGACAGTGAGAACACATTTGACAAATACATGCGACACAGGGTAACAAAACACACGACAAAGTTTTGTATCTTTGCAGTAAGAAATGAACATAGGTGGAAACTGGAAACTCCGAAAGAACATGAAGGATAGATGGATTCGTCTTTCGATCCAACCAGACAGTGTGGAAGGGAAATGAGAAAATATCGCACGGACTACGGACACAGACTACACAGCCGGAGCGAGATTAACTTACAATCGCAAAACGCATTTGATTTCTCAGTTTCATTTTCAAGATAAAGTGGAGTTCAAGAGAGACAACGTGATGATGGATAAATGTCAATACATCTCAAACTCGTATAAATCAGAAAGGATTTGAAAAGAGTTCTTCATTCTGCTCTGAATATTAATCTTCCAAACAACAAGCTCCGTCATCCCAGGGGAAAGCCATTTCAATTGCAGCCTACTTTTACTTTCCGTCTAGATTGCTTGATTCAATATTGAATTGAGTTTCCACTCTGTTCTTCAGAAGAGTCTGAATTCAAAATCTAAACTATGCACACATTAAATTGAGATTACGAACTTCACATCTCCCATTCTGATTGCATATTTCAGAAAATTGCATTTACATCAGTAGCAGCGCAAACGAGACTCTTTTGAGATTGGATCTACTGCGTTTTTCATCCTAGACTATTTTTCACTCGTCCCATTTAAATTGCAATACTGTCTATTAATTTTGTGAGCAATATGTTCCTTAATAACCAAATTGCTTACCCAAGGCTAGGGAGGTACTTAAAAAAGACTCTTTTCGACAACATCTGAAAGACAAAGCAAGTAATGGAGAATAACAGCCACCCAAATCCAAACCAAACCAGCAGCTTTAACGTCTTCAAGATCTTTTTCTGCGACCACAAAGTAGAATGTGCGTGAGTAGCTTGAAGGAAAACCTGCAAAAATAAAAAAAACTAAATATCACGCGTCACTAACCAAAATAATCAAAATACATCTTTAGCTTCTTAATGTCATCCCTTGTTTACTCACCCTCTCCATTAAACTCTGAAGTTGTTCGTCATGATTCACCCAATAAAGATAAATCATGTACAAAAACGAGCAGAAATGAACAGCACTCGGTACACACTGAACGAATACCAAGTTCCCCACACACATTTTGCCACCATCTTGTATCCGTCGAATCGGTTGATACTCGTCTACAGGACGAATCGTCGACGAGTCTAAGTCGACAACCAATGGAGAGACAGTAGTGGTGGTATTCAGGGCAGAATTAACACGCACATCCACACTGAAACTTGATTTCCTCTTCTTTCGATTCCCAGTGACGTTCACAGCAAAAGTTGGGTCCACTGTGGTCGACGAAAACTGGTTGGAAGTCTCACTGGAAGTATTGAACAAAGGAAGGATTCCATCGTCGAATTCAAAAGTTTCTTCCACTTCAGGAATGTAGTCCAGACCCTTGTCTCTCCTGGAAGAAGATAAGCTGTAGATAAGGAGAGGCTTATCGAAAAGGGGGGGGGCAGGGGGGGGCCTTACCTGTAGCAGGTGTAGAAGTGGAGACAGTGTCCCGTGAGGACGAGGAGGAGGACGAAGAGGACGTAGGCTTTGTTGAGGAGGCGGAGTGGTGCTTTGTTGCGGGTGACGAAGGGATTGAGGCCAATGACCCCGAGGACGCAGAAGTAGGGCCGGAGGACGCGTCGTTTGCAGTAGCGCAGCACTCCGCCCACACCGCTCACCTCCACACCTTCGCCTGGAATCTCACTGATTATCGTCGCTCCGTCGTCAGTGTCGTCGTCCTCCTCCACCTCCTCCACCTCCTCCTGCTCCTCCACGACGCCAATGTAATCCTCGTCCTCCGTTTCAGTCCTTCCCAACGTCGCCTCTTTTCCCTTCGACGCCAGAATCACTTTGGCCATGCATTGGACACAGAGGGCAGCGAGAACAGATTTCGTAAGCTTCAAACGACCTCCCCTTGTCTTCAGCATTTGGGCCCTTTTAACCCGACAGTCAGGGCATTTATCAGAGATACCCGGGTATAAGGGAAGGCCATAAGTTCCAAGCGGGGTGCCTCGACTACGAGTAGTAACAGCCCCTTTAGTGCTTACAGTTCTACTGCCACCAGCAATGGGAATTACGCTTTCACTAGTGAGAACAGTTCCACTCCCACTGGCAATGGGAGACCCACCCCCACGTCCCCCACCTGCGCCACCCCCTCCAGTGTCAAGGGGTGTCTCCATCACACGGATCAAAGAAGTCGACCAAGTAAGTCCCACTTTCGTCACACAACCATTTTGATCTTCACTGAAGAATACCAACTACCAGAAGAAAGCCTGGAAATTGAAATATCGAACTTCTTCGTTAAGATTGGAATTGGGATAATTTGGATTCATTTAAGGCTGCTTGTAAAAGACTAAAAGGAGTGGCCAGGACAGTTTTGTCAGTGTCTTCAGCAGCAGATGATTCCTGGCAGAATGGACATTGAGTAGTCTGGGCCACAGAATTCTCTGGGCATAGTGACTTACGCCGTTCTCATGTCTTCCATAGCGGAGTAATTAACAAGGTTGATTCGAGGCGACGATAAAGGTTGAGTAATTGCTGGCTATGAGAAATCTATGCATTTTAAAATTTTCCTGCAACAAGTATTCAGTCTTATGTAATTTTTCATAGCTCTTAGGATGAGCATTACAACCATGGAACCATGGAAGTATATGCGCCTTTACAGAGAAACGAGTGATCAGTATTGCTGAGATGAGACTGCCGTTCCAAGGAATCTCCGGTTCTTCGTGAGGTCATGTCGTGTACAAGCGTGGCTTTATGTAATGCTTCACGTACACTCGAACAACGCTCATATTTACTTGTGTGACAAAGTATATGAACTTTTAGCTTTAATGGCATGTGCAAATAAACTTGTGTTGATGATTCTGTATGATACATAAAATGTACACAGAAAAGCGCTTAGCTATGTTGATTTAAAGACAAGGAGACTAGTCAGAGTGAAGAAAAAGTTACGTCTTCAAAGAAGAAGGTAGCAGTCAAGCAAAAGTAATCATCATCTCTCGGCCATTGCCTTCTGCTTCTTAAGATTTAAGGCTCTAAGAAACACTAATGCACACGCACATTAGTAAAGATATAAGCACCTTACATGTATGCAGTAGCAGTTCATCATTCTGCAGATTATCTGTTGAGAATGGTTTAAGAGAAGACGTCTGCTTACTTAAAAGTTAGATAGATTCTTTGGTTTTTAGTGTCACACTAACTAAGGCGAATCTCATTCTGACTGAGAGTTAATGCACAGCTAATAATATAGTGTGTGGAGTCTAGTGTATATGTATTTCTCAAATGAAGTTATTTGCTGCAGATTTATTATTCATAATGATGCTGTGTTAATTCCTTGTATAAATTTTCTTGTTACAAGTTACTAAATACGTTATAAATTATGCATAAAACAAGTGAAGAGGACGATATATATATTCCCCTGTAAACTGTTACAATTAAATATAACTGGCTGTATTTATAATTAAGGAAACTAAATAGTTATATTTCCATTCAGCTACAACTCTATCTAATAGATTCATGAAAGATGGAACTATTGTAAAATCATTTGAGTGAATTAAAAATACAAATCGGCAAGAGCAAGGAAACGAGTATTCTGAATCAGTACATAGATGATGTTTGGATATTGTACTAGATTGGCTGTACAGTGAAACACATAATTAAATGTGAGTGAATGTTTTCTACCAGCCAATCGAAGAATTAGGTCTTAATACTCTTAATACACATGTCTCTCCAAATACCAGCTAAGTTACAGTCAACTAAATGAAAAATTAAAATGTGGAACGTTTGATGGTCCGCTTGGTAATAATGATCGATTACTTGTGCACCCAATTGTAGTCGGTAGGCTTATTTAGTTGTACTCGACGGAGCATTGATTCCAAGAGCTTTCTTTGCAGCATAGTCGGTTATAAAACTCTTACGGATGTTCTCTGCTCTCAATAAATCCACCTACAATTTTAAAAGAGAAACAGAATATGAGACGATGTCAGGCAGTAGAAAATTACAAACTACTAATTAGCACGTTTGAAACCTTAATCCAAGTAGACGTTTGATTGATACACCCTTGCCGTTGAGTATCGGTCACAAATGCTTTTCCAAACGGCTCCTTCAAACTGATTTCAAGTGTTGTCAAGTCTTTCATATCTGGATAGTGAGGAAAGCGGGCCTTGGTTTCTGAGACGCAAAAAATTAAGTACATCCATAATCATAATGCTAATTTATAGTAAACTTAATTAGATTCAAATATTTGACTTACGTCTGGCTTCGGGATCATTGGCATGCTCATCCGGTGATAAGTAAATGCTGTGGGCAAGTTTGAAACGCTGCTCCATAATCTTGTAGCACAGTCCAATGTCGAAAATTTTTGTCGTACGATAACGGTCTGGCTGAACGCAATAGACTCCTGAGAAGGGGGCTTTCTTTTTCATAAAATCATTGTAGTACGACGAAAAATAGAAGGATGAGTATTCACTGTGATTAGTAATTGTGACATTCCCGTCTCCTAGCAGGTTTAACTCTATTCCTGCCCCCAGTTCCCGTCTACACAAATTATTTCGGGATGTCAACAAAATTTCAATTCAGACTAGAATAAAATATCTGAATTTTGAATATTAGCCTTTCTTAAAAACTCACTTTGAGGAACGAATTCTATAAGTATGCTCCTCCGTTTTGAATTGGCCGATCGGAAGAATATTCGGTTTTGTAGTCGCTTGATTACTTCCATTGATAATGGCTGAGTGATAAGACCAAGGCACCACCAAATTATGGCTCATTTGTGTGTTGAACTCATAGTAAGCAATTCGACACCAATGTGTGGGTGTGTCCACATTTCTGAGACAAGGCTCCTCGTTCAACACCGAAGAATGTACACCTACAATACTGAAATCATCGTCGCTGGATGTAACTCCTGACAGGCCATTGCCAAGGTTAATTGGACCTTCCTCATTTACTGCTTTGCGTCTACGGGCGACGGGAGGTGTGTCGTGATCGCGTCCAGATGAGCCCTCAAAGTGTTGACTGTTGCAGTACCAGTACCTTCGTTTCATTTTGTTCTCAGATTATACTTCGTGATCTACAAGCGTAAAACAAACCGAAAACCATCAAACCATAAATAAGTAGAATCTGAAGATAAATTAGCGGATTTAAAGTGATTCTGAGCTCTCACCTCACTTAAATCCCGATTAATAATGTCTAATTAATCCAGTACATTGGGTTGATTGATTTTGATTGCTGCAGAGAGGTGGATTTTAACTTTGCTTGTGGATTTGATACATTTGACGGAGATGGAGGAATGATATCTCGAACGCCTCGAAGTAAATAGTAAGCTGGGAGCAGTAGGATTCTCTCAGTATTCACAGGGAAGAGTCTTACTTGAGTATGTAAAGAAATTGGAATATCGTAGCAAGGTAAATCTTACACGATTTATTCAAATGAAATGTGAGAATACTAGTCAAAGTTGTTATCAGAAATAACTTGTTCATTCATTGTAAATGCCATTTATACTTGCATATTTATTATATACCTGTACTTACGGTAGAACTGTGTAGACTAATCAACTGACTTGGGCTTCTGATTTTAAATGGAATGATTTCCCTAAATAAGTTGAGGGTCAAGACGGGAGCATAAGCAAATATTGCGAATCCCAAATATTGACGATTGGAATAATATTATGAGAAAGTAACAGAGTCTCTAACAATTCGCACTTGTACCATTTGCAATCATCCGTCTTCCATGTCAGACAGCTTGGTGCAATGAATTTAAACCAATTGAAAATCTTAAGTTGAAAAGTATGTTTGGTATATGAACACCTCATTACCACAAGATTCTCACATTGTTTGCTGTCCATGCACTAGCCGAAATCTGGACAATTTGATTCGTCACTCGCAGCCTCAGTGTATTGACGACATTAAAGCATCTTATAGTGTTCAGAAGAGGTGTCTGCTAGTAATGATAGCTGTAGCCTTGACAGTGCAAATTAGGACTGGTCTGTAAATCTGAGATTGCAATCTTATTCTTAGTCATTCGTTCCGTGAGTGAGATAGAAAAGGTAAAAGGTATTGCTGTGCTGATTATAAAGATAAGTTCATGCCAGCCTCATTTCAGTAAACAGCTTATTTAAGCAATCCATAAATGCGCTGTGTAATTGGATTTGACTTTCAAAGATGTATTAGAGATCTTCGTTTCGTGGTAATGCGGAATATTACTTAACGTCATAATTTCAGCAACATCTATACAGTGAGTACTAGAGAATTAGTCGAAGGGTATTGTTTTTCTAAAGCTATTCAAAGTTAATCAATAAAATATTGTGGAGCCATGTGCCACAGCCCTTAGCATGCATAGTTATGCTACCCAACCAACTTAACTCCCGAACTACGCATGCAATTGGTAAAACTTCGGCTTTAGTTAGTTAGTGACTTGCCTAGCTTAATTTGCAGAGATATTTACTACTCCTGTGCTAATAAGAAAGCAAATAATAAACTGCTAGGAAGGATTGCAAGTGTTCTTAAGAATAGAATAGCCTCTAAAGTAATCCCAAATGTTACGCTTGTGTGCTATGCATGGTAATTACTTACATTTGTCTTGGGAGTAATTGAATCTGAGAAACGCAATTCTCATGTAAATTACTCTAGGTGTGCTTTTAGGATGTTCAATATGTTATGGCCAATTGGTGGCTAGTTGTTGATGAGTACGATGAGTCATATCATTTATGTTATTTTAGTTTTTATTCATTGCACTCTCTACCGCAGTCCACATGTATTGGTTGCGTTTTGAGCATAGTGAGTTAATGAGCCCACGTTTTTTTTGAAAACCTGGACGTGTCAAAATGAAAACTGAAAAACAATGCAACCTGAAAACAAATTGAATTGTACGGATGAATTTTGATTTCTTAAGTATTGAGCTAAGAGTGTTAGTAAAATAAAAAACGCCTTTAAAACTAGAACCGAAGTTACATCACACTCTTTCCTGCTTGTATACAGATAAATTTACAGCTTGAATTCGGATTTAATACGAATCTGTGAATGTGAAGTTTTATCCGAAAGCTCTCATGAGTGTCTGGAGTGCCTGGACTCCATCGTATCTGCAACAAACCAGTAAATCTTGTGCCAACCAGTTTGGATGCGATGTAGGACCTGGGCAAATAATTCGACTAAAATACAAATGCTCATATGTGTAGTGTACTGAATACTCTCAAAATATAAAATACTTCTGCTTTACAAAATAAGTGTATAGGAAATACGATATTTTTCAATAGAATCTAAACTCTTTTAAAAATAAATTAATTGAAATTGAAAGTCTTATTTGAGTAACATAAATTAAACACAATTTACTATCAATTTATTGTTTAATATTTTGCATTGCTTCAAATGCACACTCAGTAAGTTAAAAATGAAATCTTACTGAACTCCGTAGAATTTTTGTTTGTTACATTCGTTCTCTGAGTGAACAATATATAGTGTGCAAAAACAGAAATCGCACACTCCATGGGTTCCATGAAATAGTCAAGTGTCTGCGTGTATATGTCTAATATTTCTACTCTCATCCTCTCTCCTTCACTACCATATTTAGTATTGTGTTCTTGCGTCTGCTATCTTTTATTGGAAGCCAGGATGAGTGAATACCACATCAAATTCAAGGCTTCCACTGAATCTTTTCAAAACAACAAATCTACTTTAGCGTAACTTAAGAATTAGGATTGCTAGGCCTGTTTTTGTTAGCACGACTAGATGATTTGCTAGCACAGTGCCGTTTTTTAAGTGTTTTAATTGCAGTTGACTTTAAGTGTGTCCAGGAGCAGATTGTGTGCTACGAATCACTTATTTTGCATTAAGCAGCATCCCTGCTAAACTATAAGATAGTAAACTCATATGAAAATTCAAACCTGTCTGTGTTGATGTTTATTAGTTCAGTTAGAATTTACTATATGGACCGATGCATACTCTATCAATCGCAGACTTACAAAATTGCTGTAATGTAACATTCTCAAAGCATCATCTTTCAGGTAGAATGTATGATAGCTACACAGACTTTGTAATTAGTCCACCTGACAAAGCCTGATTGATTAAGGAGAATATTACGCCTCATCCTCTAGAACTCTAGTCTGAAGCAAACAATACGAGTCAGAAGACTCAGATTAGAAAACAGAAATTATAAAATCCATCAACTCAAGTTCGATAAAGTTGAATGAATATGTGACTTGAGAGTAATCCTAAAAAGGAGAGAGAAACTTTCATAACAATGTTGAGGACTGCAAGGATGCATTCTACGCGCTTTAGTGTAACCACACTGCAAGTTGTGAACTAATCAACTATATAAATCCTTGATGAGGCAAGACAGCCAAAAACAAAGGTATCCTTTTAAGCAAATACGAAAGCTTTCAATCTCCCCACATTAATTCAAACGTGATCATCCCAGAAGTTTTGACGTAAGAGTCATGTAATTAGCATTGTATCTTGGTTAACCAACATTTTCGGGTGGGTTTTTGATATGACGATAGTTAGCAATGCGTCTAAACTCTAAACTGTGTAAACTGTTTTAATTGTACCGGATGTAAAGAAGTGCCCAGAGTCCAGATTAGTCCAGAAGATATTCCATGTGTGTGTGTAACTTAACCACAATTAATTGGAGCTGTAATCGGAAGTCACCGGATCGTAAGAAAAAGTAAAAGGATTTTCATGGAAATTTGTTTATCTAGTATGAAAGCATCAAAAGTTTCCTTTCGCTTGTAATCTTTTAGTTACGGCAGGCGTCATTGTCCTGAACACGTACAGTGTAGTATTAGCGCAAATTGTTCAATGGAAAGAGTAGGATTATTATATAGCAACGTGGCTTGCTTGGAAACATTCTTAGTAGACTCATCTCACATGACACTTAAAATAAGAAAATAAGCCCAATTCATCGTGCAATATGAAACTTTGCTCTAACAATTCTAAGAATGAAGAGAGCACCTGGAGATGCAGAGTGGAGGCGGAGTGGAAGAATATGAGTCTACTGAAATTGAGCATGAGAAAGTTAGGAGATTAGAATGGGAGAAATGAAGCAGAGGAGACAGAGAACTGAAGAGGTTACAGGTTGATGAGGACTGGGGTTCTGGAAAATGTGCAGCAGTGCGGAGACAACAGATCAAATAGCTTCTGGACAACGGCAAACGGTGAGCACGGATAGTGCGGTTGTTGAAATCCAGCAGGGCCAAGAGCAGAGGAGAAATTCCAGAAATTTATGAGCAGTGGGTTTTATGTAAATAAGTAGACTCGTATTTCGAAAATAGGAAACTGGACTAAAAGTGGAAGAGCAGGCAGGAGAGTATACACACGTATATTGTAGTGAAGCCAGGAGATATAAACACTTTGTGCACTCATGCAAATGCCCGTGAATGCTAAATCCATCTGTGAAATGTGGAAGGGGTTATACAAACTAGAACCTCGTTTATTGAGGTGGTGGTCGAGAAATGTAGAAGTGTCCTTAAGACTTAAATTCATCTCTCCTGAATTTGAAGATATAAATATGATAAAACTTTCCTCGATCCTTTCCCTGTATTATAGACGACTAGTGTGTGTGTTCATGTATGACTTTGAGTATGTTCCAAATGGAACAGAGTCAAAAGGCAAGACACATACAACAATCAAATGCGCTGTCTCTTCCTTATTTCGCTACGTAGTGTCGACGTAGAAAAGTTGAACTGGAGTGTAGAAGAGAAAGAATGAAGGAGAAAGACCGAGATGAATTTAACTGCACAGCAAAATCGACAAGGAGTGAGGAAGTGCTCAAAATCAGTTCGGTTACATCGAGGGAGATTCAGTTCTCCGCAAGAGCTTGATCTGTCACAGTCAACAGAGGAGTCTGCGGACTAAATACGCATTCTCAAGTATATCTCGAGATCCCATTTATCTTGTCTCGTTCGTCATGTTTTAATACGGTTGAGTTTTAAACTGTGTGTACACCGGACAAACAACGGACCGTGAACTGGCCCTGCTTGGCACACTGTATGGTCCTACACTCACATTTCTCATGTGTGAAGCCAAAATAAAGTAGTATTAATAGCTAGTCTCAGTTAACATAATAATGTAGAGAGATGCAACGGCAGTGGCAGGAGTAAAATGAATGGCATTGGCAGTGGCAGATTTCATTAAACTCCAAAACTGCTCACTATACTCTATTCATTATTTATCATTTAACAAATATCTCTTCAGTCTTTCTTTAGCCTTCCTCGAAGTCACATCGTGTGATAAACAGACTCTCACTCACTCCTCCAACAACTCTCGGCTACTATGAACTTCTGTCTTGCTCCAACACTATCAAAGAGTGCTGGGAGAGAAACTCGAGATTTACTATCACCTACCTATCCTATCTCTTCATGTGTCTAGCCGTAGTTCCTCTTTTATATAACATTGTCTTATTGGATTTAAATCGGTGACGGAAACACAAACACACACTTCCAAACTGTGAATGGAGAACTTTCCACACTGGTTTATTACCGGAGAAGTTGCATCTCATGTCAATCTAACCAAAGTTGGAATCTTCCAAGTGTATCACAAAGTTGTGTGACATGAGACGAGATATCTTCTGAAAACTATCAACAAGTTCTCTTATGCCAAAATTGAACAAGTTTAAAAGCCAGGCTGACAACCGATGTGATTGGATTGAATCATACATCGATCATACATAATATAGTCGTGTAATGCTTAAGCCTGAAGCGGTGTGAGGAGGTTGTGATAACTTGTGTGTGTATATTATAACGATTAATGACTCCCTGTCAACGTGGATTAAACCCACACTCGCTCTGCACAGGATTAATTTTTGAGTTCTGTAATTGTCACAACAAAAACATGGTTAGATTTACAGCATAAGTGAAAGTGGTCTTGTGGTCGCTACGGTTAAGTTGAATTGGATTTGAAATTCAAAGATCTTGTGTCAGCTCAAACTCTCTGTGTTAGTCGAGTGTGCTTTAGAAGCATCGTAAAACTGGAGTTACTCTTCTAGAAGGATTTGCTCTGTGGTGAACAAGGTGAGTCATCTCTTCATCTACCTGTCTGTGAGTTTTCGGTAACTATGCGACTCTACATTACTCATAGAGGTTTCTTCACTCTCCTAGCTGAAACTATTACAGTTTCTAAAGTAGTTTGTAGCTTGTGCTTCTGTTGTAGTACATCCGATTTTCGTTCACCTTGCAATAGGTTTATTTATTTAAGCAGGTGTTTGCCTTCGAATTTCCTTGCAAGTGTCTGTCAGCAACTCATATAAAGTGTAGTAGTAGTAGTAATAGCTAGTGTGGTATTAGAAATACTGCACTATACTATACTTAACCTACCACAGCAAAACTCACAGTGTTAATTTTTAGTTGCATCTCCTGCCTTGACATATTTTGCTGATAACCAGTTGAGAGCCTTTGGAATTGATGAGCTGCAATTTACACTATACGGGAGGGAATCTTTCGTGACGATTTACTGTATAAATTTTGTGAGTAGTTGAAGAGTTATGTGGGTACTTTTTCACTATTACAGATGATGAATCATACATAATGCAGCTTGTAGATGAACGTATACATAGAGGTGTGTGTCTGCACTCTACAGACTCTGTACGCTATTTATGCTAATAAGAAAAACACTATGCTGTATGCATACTTTTGCTAAGGAAGGTGGGATTTACTTATTTTCATACACTTCACTATAAGGCTGTATGAGTAAATAGTTGTGAGCAAAGTTGCAGGATGGATTCATGGAAAACTGTAGTGGAGGTGTGTAATGCATGGAATGGAATGAAAATAAGTAGGAGAGCGAAGACTGCTCTGTGACTGTGAAACTGTGGAACTCTTTTTACCTACTTTATTTAGAAAAAAATAATTTACATTCAGTTAAGGAGTCTTCTTCTTATTCTATACGTATACACCCTTATCCATATTATTAGTGTGTTGCTTCATGAAATGAGAGTGAGAATGTGAGATTCAGTTCGTCTGGGAAAATATTTTTTGTCTTGCTATAAAAATGAACAAGCGCAATTTAGGAATGATTCCAATTCACAATATTCTTCACAACTTGGAACTTTAAATTAGTGCGTAATTCCGTTTGTTATGAGAGTATTTATTTATTGGAGTACATTTTAGTGAAGCTTTAAAATGAAGAGGAAGGTTACAACTTGTTGTCCTTCAATTTCATTTCATCGACGATAGGATATGATATACGAGCAGTTCAGAGTCTATGGAATAGATTTATTATCTTATTGATTTTCCGGCCCAACTACTGATTGCAACTACTGAGCTACTACCACGAGGACAGTTAAATATTCATTAAAGGTGATAAAATTCAAAGTTATGAAGTTAGTATTATAAGCTGTTAAAATTGTAATGGCAACTTTTCTCGTGTGTACGTACATTACGAAGGAAAATATTAAAAATTCTCGCAGAGACGGACTTAAGCGAGTTTATAGGATTTCTTTTAGTCAACAGTGCATTCATTGCATGTTATCTGTTTTGGAGATTAAGTTCATGCCAGGATTGCGCAATATATTCTTTCAGTTAGGATTTTTATGATTCTTTACAGCGTATTAATTAACTTTCTTACTTTTCAGCCTATTTAAATTATTCATTATGCTCTCCTTGCTTATGTTGACCAATGCATTTCAATCGTACATTCATGTAATACAGAAGTTGACCCTTACTTACATCGCATTAAATTATAGTCTTATTTTATTAACTCAGACTTGGATTTGTGATTACAGTTCATAGAAATATTAGTAACTAGTCAATTAGTCATTCTGGGTAAACTTCGTTACACTTTTAATGGGCAAACGTCGTGTTAGAAATATCTTACGTGTTTCCTATGAAGTTTACTTACAAACTTGTACAGTAATAAGACACAAATTAAGAATTGTTGCATGATACTTCTCAACCTCTCACGAATGTGTCTTGTAGATCCAACCAATTTATTTGATGTAATTCATTCAATATGTAAATTATAGACCTTGAATGCGTTGATGTGCGGTTGACTTGTGTGGGAGTCTCCTTCATTTAAGATTTAACTTTGTGGTGGCAGGATCAAGCTGGAATGCTGACAAAATAACGCTCCAATAATGATACAAGATTTGGTGCAAAAAAGCTATTTGCAGGTACTTTAAAGATGACAAAGGCATCAGGAATTCAGTGTAATTTTAATTTGATTAAAAACCCTGTAGGAAATTTCATATGTGTTGCATTCTAATTGAACTACATGTAAACGAATTAGCAGACAAATTACTGTCAATCACAGACGAATATAAATACATTTTAATAGCACGGGTGAAGTTCCTTCAGCATATAACAAACAATTAAGTGTCTAAATTAGAATGACTGCCATACAAAATTTGGTGCTTGAATATTGACTCCTTGTAAGTCGAATAGGTGTTATGAGGAATGAGATAAGAATCAAAATGCTCGTGTAGAAGAGACGGACGTGTATGTTTCCAAATATGTCTCATAGTTATTATTACAACCTACGTGGTGCTACAAATAAAGAAACTAAATAAAATTGAAATCTCCATCCTACGAAAGCGAATCTTACGTCTTATGTTTCAAACGTGGGACGCGATAGTTTCTCAAGTGGAAATGTGATTGAGTAATTCTGTAACTTTGATGAGTTTTTAATTATTAATCTCATATAGGCAATTCCACTCATTCAATGAATATGTGTTGTGAAATATCAAGGCGTAAATGTGACTGGAATGTGAATGTAATGTTTGACTTCACGGAAGGATAAGTGAATGAATTGAGAAGGTGGAGGAATATACGTTACGTCTGGAAAGGGGAGACTAGTCGAGCTGGAAGTGGATTATTCTCATGGGAAATTGCACAACCTGTCTCCTGTATCTCTGTTTACGTTCATTTAAAATACATCACTTTAATCCATTTTGCAGAGGCACTAGTAGTAGTAGAAATAGCATATTAACGAAACCTTCATTTTTACTGCAATCTGTCTCACATATATTTCTACCCACGCTTCAAGATTTGATGCAGGTTGCAGTTGAACTCTGCCAATGTAAAATATTTTCTTCCACATCACTTACTTCCTAGTCTACATGTGTTTTGACATTTACTATCTTAACCTGAATTATATGAACAGACCTGCATTATAAATGAGTATGTGCAATTTGTAAACACACATCGTTGCATATCTTGTACTCGAATTCTTGAGTAGGTACAGTTTGTTAATCATCCTAACAGACTTTAATTACTTCAGTTAAAATTCAAGGTACAAAGTAACTTGCGTGAGAAACAGAATCTCAAATTTGATTAGAATACAGAGCTGCTTGTTACTTCAGTTTTAATAATTACTTTGTATATACGTTCCGCGTGGTCAGGGTTGAAAGTCAGTTAATGCTAATATTCGAGTTTTTCTACTCAACCACACTCCGCTAAATTATACTTTAAAAATGTAAACATTAAGATCAATTAAAGACACATAAACATTATCTAATAGTTTACGTTTCAGCTTAACTAATCTTGGTTTTCACCATTTGACAGATAAATTGCTTGTTGCAAGATTTAGGAGCTCAGTTGTTTGCGTATACCACAAGTAAAAATCTCATCGCGTAGTTATTCACCGTGAATCGTTTATGTATTTTGCTGCAATTATATTATTATTAACAAGTTTATGTTTTTAACAGACGCCAAGTTATAAAAATATATTGTTACGGGATAAGATTAATTTAGACACTGCCAAAGTCAAGAACAAACCTACGTTTGCTCATATTTGCTGAACTAATGTTATCACAACTATTACAAAGTTACATTTATACATATACAATGTGAAGTAGGGGTTAACCTTCTGTACTTAAGGATCTGTTCTTACCAAACACAATCATTTTGGGTAGTATTTATAAAATTGAATCATAGGGAAACTTATTTCACATTTTTATATTTTTGAGAGAGTTTGATTATACATTCAACTCATTGGAGTAATAGAGTTGTATTTTTCTATGGACATAATAATTAAGCAGTTAGAAATGTACCTACCGTAATATTAATGTTTTTTACTTTATTCGTTGAATAGAACTTTCAATAACGCTTAGTTGGGATTGGCTAAGGCTTCGGACTAATTAGGATTTCCAAGAAATTCTTCTTTACATGCATGGGAAAACACAGATGACGTAATGCAAAAATTGTGTTTAACTATTAATTATTTTACACTAAACAAAGTAAATTAAATTCAGCACAATGTACACTTGTTTTATGTTATGATAGGATAGATTAAATTACGAAATGAGATAAGGATGACGATAAACTTGTAATATTTGCATATAGAATCATATCTAAATTTTACCTGAAAGTTTTCATGCAACACATGTCGGCCATACGTTAAGATTATAAATAAGTGCAAGATTGAGTCCACGCTTTGACTTTGATATTGTGGAACTGCAAATAAATAGTGTTATTATTATACTCTTTTATCTACTTCAAAATATATTTTGCTCTGTCGATTTCCTTGACTGTAGTTTTGAACTGTATAAGCCACGACACACAGTTACAAAACTACGCGTACGTTAAGAATAAAAAACAAAATGTTTTCTGATACTCACAGCAGCATTTGTCACTCAATTTAGTAGAGAAGCTCATTAGCTCGAAAGTCAAGCTGCCTATCCAGCGGAAACCAATCAAGTTAATTATGTAATCTTATGTTGCAGAGAATCCAAAATGTTTCTGCCCAAGAAATCTGGAACAAAAGCGGAATCGTCGTCTGTCCAACTGTACACAGAGGTTGCTTCCATTCCTCTTGCTGCTGCTGCATCAATGAATACTCTCCCTGTCGCTTTCGCAACCAGCTGTAACATAACTCTCACCACTCCTCCTGTCTCACAGAAAATATACCGAGATACAGCTTCATTACTTCTTTCATCGTGTGACAGAGAAACTGACATTCTTAGTGATGATTTTGATGCGGACTTAATGAAGGAGGAAGAAATTAATAAGACTAGTGAGAAAGATGCAGTCATGGAAGTCGACGCTACCAATGATATGACGACGGACGTCGGATTCCACAAGCCATTCGCTCCAATCGACGATCCATTGCTGTAAGTATATTGATTTATTTTGTACTCTTTTAGTAAATTATTTCGTCCTATTTTCCTCCTTTATAGTAGAAAATACACTGTAGAAGTTTAATTAAGATGAAATCCAATTTAATTAGACTTCTACCAAAGCACTGCAAATTGCATTTGAGCAGTAATAATTTCCTTGTCATTGCAAGCTGCACTTTAACAAGTGAACCTTCGTCATCTCACAATTTAATCTTGCTCGTAGTAATGTAATACAGCATAAAGATGCCAATTTGGGGCATACGACACGATGTACACAGCTTGCATTAGGCAATTCAGAAAGACACAAGTAATATCTTAAGTCTTGACAAGGAACACAATACTGACAATGGAACATCTTTGGCGGCTTAAGCCCGATTGGTTCCAAATTTTTTTAATGAACTTATCTGGTCCAAACTTAAAGAAAGTACTCTTGACCATTTTCTTGAATAGCCCCTTTTATAGAAGTTAGAGCCGCGC
>JAQGAC010000072.1:0-54237 GCA_034696585.1 Isotomurus maculatus | reverse complement strand
GAGAAGATGAAGATCCCTGTGAGCATTACTGACTACCTGACTGCCTACTAAAAGTGTTGGGAGCTCCATCAACATTATTTACTTCTCCACTTCTGTTTCCTATCTGAATTACATCCTTAAATAAGCTGAAATATAATGGGAGTAATGTCTGCATTAGCATCTCTTCTGTTTTATCATTCATACACTCCTGCCTGAAATATTCATACTAACATTGTAACGATAAGCTACCTCTACTCTCACCTACACAGAATCAATGACAATGGAGAAGGAATAGTCTTCTTCTCGTCAATCAAATTAAGTTTGTGTGTTATTATAAAAGGATAAAAGAATGAATATATCCATCTGCCTTGGGTATTTATCGTCACTTCTGTACAGCTACATTGTGTACCATCATTAATCACCTCTCGCCTTCTGAAGCTTCTACTCTTTACTTCGATCGTACATCAATCTCCACCCTAAACAGGACACCATATACTCTCGAGCATCGTACGTACGTGGCCAGCCACAAAGACTTTGGTCGTGGAAACTTGCTGGGCATTTTTTGTCATGTCCTGAAGAAGAAAAGTCCACGGGTTTAAAATGTCGTGGCGTGGAACATGTTTGACTATTTCCCTACTGTCCGTGTGGACGTCTTAAGGAATCCTGAATTGGGTCATTAACATACTTCCCTTCTCTAGCGAGGACTGCAGTAATATTTTATCCGGGATAGTTAGTCTTAGGTATTCTCTACACCAGCCGCCCCTTTTCTACGATTCATTGTCCTACCTACCTTAAAATAAATAGACACTATAAATCATACCTAAAGTACAACAACATCCACCACACCAACATATACGATCTCGTTACAAATGAGAACAATGCAGTCAGACAAGTCAGACTGAGTGAGTCAGTAGAATCAGCAGCAGTAGCAGCAAGTACGGCTTTCACATTCACAAGCTCCTCAAAGTGCGATGCTTATGGTATTCCCTTTACTTTCCCCATTGAATGACTGAGACTGGCTGCGTGAAATTCAAATCGCTGTCCTTCCCAATGAAATCGCAGGCCTTCCGTCTGGGACTAAAGTACAATTAAATCTGCATGAGTCGTTTGATTAATCCTTGTCGGGGAACAGCAATTGCCCTGTTTCTGTGTTCATGTGACATAATGTATGCAAATTTACAGGATGTGTGTGAAGATCCGAGGAGATTCCCGTGACTGCCATGGGATACCTCCAAAAGCTGGAATGGTGCATAATAAGAAGTTAATCTACAATTGGTAATGACTGAATGAGATTAGATGGGTTACGTGTGTTCAACGTGAACGAAGTAAGTAGAGAGTGGGATCTCGTGTTTTTGATGGGGAAAGTATAGAGTTGGTGGTGGTGGAGTGGATTTCACCCAAAGTCTCTCTAGTCTACCGGAGAGGCATATTATTATACAGAGATACGACAAAGTTTCTCGTTGAGCTGGAAATTCTTGTTTCTGGAAATGTCGATGGTTGAAGAGTAGACAGGTTTGGGTGTCCTTTTTCTTTGGCCCAATCCACTTGAAGTTCTGTGGAAGAAATGTCAGGATCTGCGAGAAGTCTATCTGGAGGAGATGAGAATGAGGAGGATGTTGTGTGGAATCAGAAACTAATTTTGACTCGCTCAATCGATTGTGAACTTTGTTACTTGTCTGCAATCATCCCTTCTGCATTCTCACGCTGAGTTTTAAAACTCTCGGAGTGTTCAATTCTGCAAATGTCATGCTATTATTGGGCTCAATCATTCCAAGCTGGAGAACACAAATAACGTTCTTGTTAGTTTATGTACTTTGTTATGTGAGTCAGCGTGTGTGTTATCTAAAGATCGGTGTCAGAGGGTGATTCTTGTCAAACTTCACAAACACTTTTGACAGCCCAACTCCAAGAAAACCTCAAGAGATGTGAAAAAAGAAGGCCTTGGATGTTATTTTATTAAATCATGCGTCAAAATATTCTCTCAGAGGCAAGTCGTTTTATTGTATGTATCGAACATTTCCCCATTTTAATCATGTAAAGAGCAGAATAACATTTTATCGCAGAATTCGACTCATCATGTGGAAAGGAAAGAAAGGGCTCGGGATTTTTTATAAATAAATTACTTCCAGTAATTTGGATAATTGGAACGAAAAATGTATACAGGTTGACTTAAGTTACGTTGTTATCGTGGAAAAACTCAGAAATGGTTTCTATTTAATGATTGTCATCATCGTGTGTGTGTACTTTGGTTACTGCAAGGGTACTTACTGCGCCTATAATCATACGGACTTGGAGGGAATAAGAACCCCCTTTGGTGAAAATCAATACGAGTGGGTTGGTAAGTCGGGTGTATTTAAATGTAAAGAGAAAGATGAGGTGTTGGGAGTGTATGCAGAGGAATAAGGAAGGAGGGAAAGTCTACACACTGGTGTCTTGTGTTTGTGTTGCGTGTCTTCGCTGGGGTAGATGCGACGAAGTAGTTTGGAATTTCCACGCATGCAGTACCATCAGAGGAGTCCTTTAGTTAGTTTTAAAGTGCGGAAAACAGTAAATAGCTTTGTGATGCAGAAGGGAGTTGTAGAAAGCGATGGGAGAGATGATCTTATGCTTGTGGACAGAGAGAAGTCGGGAGGCCATCATTTCATGGACGCAGCAAACAAAAGGGAGTTTTCTCCTTTGCTCTCGAGTTATTTTGGTAGGAGAAAGTGCTCAGAATTCTTTGGCCTTAAAGTACCTATTGTATCGTGGCGTTTTTGAGGTTTTAAGGAACAAAGAGTTAGGAGAAGAGGGTGGGCAAAGGTAACACACACATCTATAGACAGTTGTGTAGGTGAAATTACTATTGAAAGTGCGGAGGTCTGGTAAACAGAAGGAGTAGACGAGTCTTTTGGACCCAGGAGAACGTGACTCAGCAGCAGCAGCAGCGTCAAGACGGTAGGAAGTTTCAAAGACACACAGCCAACGAACATTATTGCTCAGCCAGCATATCACCATCGTCATTGAGGAAACCTCTCGACAGTTCAACTCTTTTCGAAGGGACCTTTTCACTATTTCTCACATTTCTTTCAATCCCTCAATTGAGTAGATTGGATATTCAACTCATATTTCACATAATAAGGTTGATGTAGCCTTAGTCATGCGAACTAAGACGGTGTTAAATAAAGAGATCTGTCACTGTAGAATGCGTAGGCCTTCTCCCAAGAGAATGAAACGGTTTCGCGATGCACGATGATGCAATTTACTGCTGATACTTGAACTAGTCAACAGATACTAAAGCTTAGATGTGTCTGTCTTTCTAAAGTGAGACTCGAGGAGAGAAGAAGATGAAGGCTGTGTGGAATAATGTGGAGGGAAGAAGAGTGAATGTAATATTATAGGTTAGCTGGGAGGTAAAACCTAGTTGATTTAACCTAACTGGAATGATAAGTAGGAAGTAGAATTTAAGAGACGCTTTCTCTGCTACACAGCAGTTCTTTTACAACCAATACTGAAGAGTCGCTGGGCGTATGTGTGTCTGCATGGGGTGGAGATCTTCGAGGCAATAAGGAGATGAGAGTGAATGAATGCAGAGTTTCATTGAGAAGTGGTCACATTGAAACAAGGAATAGAGTGAGTATCCGGAGATAAGACAGTGTGGCAGATGTGACAGACATAAAAACGCTGTCATATCACTGCCACACTTCTGTCTTGAAATTTGGAGACTTCGATTTCAATTACGGAGGACGCATTGACGTCTTTTGTTGAATAAAAAAGTAAATCGGAATGGAGGAAAACTCATAGAATGGGTAATGTGATAGAAGAAATAAAAGTTTCTCCTTAGTCGAAGCATCGTGTGCTTAATTCCATGGGTAATAAAAACCTAATGCCGATTATTCTTCTCTCCCAGCCTCGACATGAGAAGTTTCTTACCAGATGTGTTTACATTGCTAAAACCTCTGTTGCCTTGTTCAGGCGTACTACAAGCAAAGTTCAAATTCATACAAATACAGCTCACCCCACGGAAGATTGCCGTTCAAACGTCTTTCTCTCAAAATATACAACGTGCCCGACCAATCTACTCTGCCACTTGCTTCTCTCTCCCTTCTCTCTTCTTCATGGTGGAGGCAATTTGATGCGAAAATAAACTTCCTGACGATCTTGCGAAGTTAAGTGCTTCTTTGTTTTGCATGAGATAATTTGTATCGCTTAACCCATGTGAAATTCACCTACACGGGTAGATTGCCAAAACTTTTCCCATCATCTGCTACACTCCTTGGGATGACACTGTGATTCCTCTCGTGTGTGTGGAAATGGCAGGTTCATTATTGAACACTAGCTAACCTGTAAAAATATCTAATATATGTACAACCTTATTATTATCCAGACGAAATTTGTGATTGATTGGGTTGGCTGAACAGACTCGTCTTAGTTGAGTGCAGAAGTTAAGAAGACTGCACACAAGAAACTTCTCTCTCTGTGACGTTCAGGAGGATGGAAATGAACGAATAAAAGTTTAGGTGAAGTTCAAAAGAAATTTCCCGTTAAATTGGTTGGTTAAGTGGGAGTTGAGGCTTTCTTCAGATGCACGCTTGAATTCTCCTCGAATTGGAACATTAATTAGCTTCTTCGCTCTTAATTTGGAAGTAGAAATGTTTCCGCAGGCTTTTTACATCGACAGCGTAACGAGAGAAATGTGGAATGAGATGTTTTACAGCCTTTTGGAGGATGATGATGCGTAAAGAAACTCTGGAGAGGAAAGAACTGCGGTAGTTTTGCATACGAATCGTAGCGTCATCCGCGGACGAGTGGAGGTTGACGATTCGCTGTGGCCGAGAATCTCATGTGTGCCTTTTCAATAGAGGTCGATGGTGTGGGAGTATAGTTTATCTTTGTTCTTCGTATCTCTCTCGGCTTTATGAGAAATGGAAACAACATGATGAAGGTGGTGGTGTGTGCCATGCATGAAACACTTCAGTCGTCGCATAGGGAGAAAGTCTTCAGTTTCCCGTGTTCCCTTCTGGGAAATCCTGTCTCGCCAATCTCCAGCAGTAATCAGCGTTTCCCTTCCAGCAGCAAGTCACTCGCAACCTGCTTAGCATTCAGCAGTATATGAACACGACCAGTGTGTCCTTCTTCCTCGCCTGACGTAAAATATACACAGACATCTGCGTAATTCCACGTATGTGTGACATCGGACACACGCTGTGTGCCGTGGGTGTATGCAGTGACATTGTACGATGATGGAAAAGTACACGACAACTCCGTGAATAACATGAGACAATAATAACACATAATCAGATGATAACACAAGTTTAAAATGTTTATTTTTGAATTAATGCTGCCAGGAATAACGTTAAAACCTTTCAGTGTACTAAAGCTACACAAAGATAAATTATGGATATAAACTTGCTGCTTCGTTTTACACATATCTCGATCAGTTCTTCGAATAAGGCAGAATTTATGAATCAGTACATATGTAATACTCAAAGCGTTGCATGGAATGTTGAATGGCCAAGATAAAAATACTATTTCAAATTACGTTCGTTGTTGCGCACCGTTGAAATACACTAAAGATTAATTAAGCTTACAGATCACACGTTAGAAGTACAGACTAATTCTATTATTATTACACATGTTATAGACACCACCACCACCATTAACAGTGAATAATAAAGCTGTGTGTTCTCTCGTAAACTAACTAAAACGATTATAAAGTAGAGTTGTTGTGAATTCCAAAAACCTACTTGTATAATACAAACCCCTCAATTGGAACCGACAGCTCATAATTTAGTAGGGCGCGATGTAACAAGCTGCCCATTACATTTCACATTTCCATTTAAATTCGCTTTGTAGAGATGAGTGCGCGTTACTCAATGCAAACCTCCAAACCTCCAAACCTCCTCGACTAGTCAAGCTACACACGAACAACACTACCAACTGATGAACATTTATTTTTCACACCAAATCTGAATGTTTAGTTCCAAACCATAAACTTTTGTGGAGCTTTCACTTTGACACTGCCGTGTAAAACACACAAGAGAATCGTACGACTTAATCTGGGTGATTAACCAAGTAGTATTTCTATGTAATTGTAATAGTGTGGATACATATATTAACAGATACAGCTACACAATCAGGGAGAGATAACTTTGGGAATGAATTTGTGACAGAAATTTGTTCGCTCTCACTTATTACACAGGGTTTGCATTTGTTTAGTGTTTAGGGTTAGTTGTATAGTTTGTAATTGGGGGCTGGGGGGATGGCTAAAATGAAATTTCAGACCCACTGCTTGTCACACTCTTAGGAATGGTCAACGAAGTGTTAGACTTGAGTGACACACTGCTTGATTCGATGTTTGACGATGGAGGAGAGCGATTGACGAAGGATTCATTGTCATTGTCACTCCTGGCAACGATGAAGTGTTGGAGAGATGAAAGTCGACCTCTGTCTTTAGTACTCAACGAGGAAACATGGGTGAAGCAGCATGGCTGTGAAATTTCAGATTTCTTTGGCTTAACAAACTTGACAGGTTTTGACCCTTTAGCATTAGCTTTGTCCTTTTTGCTCTTCGATTTGGTTTTAGAGCCTGAGAGACTGATATTCGCAAAGTCTGAGGTGAGCTTGTCCACCCGGTTGGAAAAGTTGACAGCACTTTCCTCATCATCAAAGCTGAGTCCAATAATCTTGGTGTGGTCAGAGGACAAATGCATTGTGTGGAATGTGAGAGATCCTTCCGTGACTTTGTAACTGGTGAGGTTGTCGACCACGTCTTTCCACAGAGCGAGTCCTGTGCCCAGTTCAGCGAGAACTATTTGAATTCTCCTCCTGTCTCGAGACTTTGTTTCTCCGGAGTCGAGGAGAAGGACTGGAACTCCAGTGTACTTCAGAACCCAGTCTTCAGTCACTCCACCAATTTGGGACCGGGATCCAGAGGCTTTCCTCATCACGTACAGATTAGCAAGGGAGTCTGAGACATACACCGTCGTCTTGCGTCCCTTCAAGGCATATTCGATTCGCATTCTGTCCTTGTCTGTTATCTTCGCGGGAGTGTCTACTCCACTGTCCTCTCCAGTCCGACTGTCCTCTGGATAAGAACTCGTTCCCGCGTCTTCCCCAACTGCTTCCTCCTCAGGCAAGTTGTAATGGTCGGGATCAGAGCCTGCAGACACCGAACAGTATTCCTCACTGCAACTTGACTCTGGAAGTGGAATGGGAATGTCCTCAGAACTTCCTGCGGTGCTCCCATGATCGTGATCGTGATCGTAATCTGGCTCAGGAATCTCGCACTCGGGAAACAATTCACCTTCTCCCGTGCTGGAAGTACTTGTGGAGCCTGAAATCCTACTGGAACGTCCTGCAGTAGTGTGACTTCTGTTGCTTCCACTCAGGGCACTTCGGTGACTAGTGGAACTCTTCATTGTTTGGCTTCTGTGAATATTATTGGAGTAGTAGGCTCCTCCAGGAGACTCGTACATTTTGTTGTTGTCTGGCACTCGGCGAAATTCATTGTCGTTTTGGTGGTGGAGACTGAAATTGTCGTTGCATGTGGAATTGTCATCCTCGTCTGTGTAGAAGGAAAGGGCTTGTTGACTTCGATGGTGGGATTTAGGCACATACGGGTCGTGAACTTTGATCCGGTACTTCTCAATGTCACTCACTTTGTACGGGTTGGGGTCGTCTCGAAAGCGAACATCACTTTTAGACTTGTGGTGACTTGCGAAAGTTGAGAGAGTTGTTTTTGGCATGTAGGACGTGGGAGTGAGGTTCAGATTGCTGGAAGCGTTGAGAAGAACTGTCGAAGTGTTTTTACTGAACGAGTTTGGAGTTTGACGCACTGAGGTTGTGTCCAGGTGAGGAGTAGACGGGTAGTGACGAAGGTAACTCTTCTCATCCCCACTGGGCAGTCTGTGACTTGAACTTGTGGTGGTAGACATCCTGAAGTCCAACAATGCAATGATACCCACTGATTCACAAGTCTGTTTGAGATGCAAGACGCATCAGGTGGCACGAATTCAGTGTGTAATAATAACTCGACAACAATAGTCCACAAATTAGTGTCCTTCCTCTTTAACTGCTAACGAAGCACTGGATTAAGATTAATAGATTGTTAGGTCAGGTGTCTCATCGTTAAGTTTTTTCCTCATCCAGAGTGAAGTCATGTAGTCACCACGATACCAAATAACATTACGTCACCTCCAACTTTACTAGTTGCTCACCTTTGATGCCTAAACAACCTACACACACATTTAAACACAAACACACACACACACACTCAGGTCTGTCACTCTTTAATAAATCTTAAGAATCTACTTGTATTATTCCTTTGTAGGGTTTATCCTCAGGTGATACGGCGAGTCTTACGGAATTAAAGTAAGGTACAATTGATTATCATATTACCCCTTTGAGGAATTCCTTCTTAATACTTTTGGGATCTCATGAATGAATGAGTCACACTTGTTGGAAGGCTGCTTAGCAAATATTGTTATTACAGATCAACTGAATTATATTATGCAGAGTGATTTCGTGCGTTCAATGTCAAGATTTCTTACAATTAGAAATGGAATGTGTGTGTATAAAAATATATCCGGCTGCCTACGTGAATGATTGACAAGTGAAAAATGTAGATTAAGCTTTACAGTTAAAAAGCCATTGTTCACGTGTTGAGCTCTACTGCACAGTCAACAGTTCAGTTAAGGCCAATTGAATTAAATATTCACCGGACTGAGGGTCTCTCAGACTCACTTGTCTTGTCACACTGCTTCTAACTTGGAGGAGTAATTTGTAGCTTTGATTTTTCACCAGGGTTTCTTCTTCTAGAAGGGCTATCGGTTTGTTACAGGAGAACACGCACGTAACTTGTAATCCCCGTGGGAGCTATTTGGTTGTCACAGGGAGTACCATTTGTTAAGGGGGATAATACGACAATACAAGGGTTTCCAATAAATATCAACACACGTTGAATGAGCGTAAAAAATAGGAGTACGGAAACGGACGAACTTTCTTTAAACTTTGTAGTTGGTGAGTTGGCAGTAGGATAGTTATGTTAGGTTGTAGTTGGTAAGGAGTCTGTTAAGTGAGTGGAAGGTTGGACGTGATGTGTTGGGAGTTTTTAATTATTATCAGTAATAAACAGGATGATGGGATCGCTCTATATAACTTCGAATAGACTACACAGGAAAATAAAAGGCGTACAGAAATCGAGGAAATATTAACGAAGGAATGAATGCAACAAAGTGATAAGTCCCGTTTCCCACTTTTCTGTAACTTATTACGAGGAGTTAACTTTAAGGTATTAAAGGTGTATTACTCGCATTAAACGAAGTTTGTTTGCAGAAGAATCTCGCACATGAGTGCTTAGGAAGTAATTCGTCTGGATCGGTTGCAAGGATCACTTGGTGCTCTTGAGCTTGCTGCTTCTGCCACGCTCTGATTGGTTTTGATGGGTCACAGAGACTATAACTTGTAACCTGCTGGGTTATATTTTGGAAGTCCTATTTGCTTATGTGACTGACTGTGTGTGTAAGTCAAGAGGACAAATTATACGAGATTTTGCGAAGGAAGTAAGGAAATCTAATTGCATTTCATAGTGATTCGAAGTGTAGGCTAGCTTGGCGTAGGACCCGCACAGTGTGCACTCGTGGAAGAGACACTTGAGTTAAAATATTGTGTGTGTACTGAAATATTCAGCACGCGCTTTGAAAGGCACCCACGAGGGTGCTTCAGTTAGGTTCTTAAATGGTGTACAATGGTAGGAACTGAAGACAAAAAAGCTGCTGGGGCTTCCGGTGCTTTATTCTGGGATACACAGTCCTCTCCGTCAATGTCTTCAATGTCGAAGTCTTCTGTGCCGAAGTCACGCCACGAACTTGATGGAATGTGCACAATTTTTAATGAATCCTTTTATGACTTCTTTTCCCCTTGATCTCTTTTCACTATTTATGCCTTTTATTCTTTAGTGAGCAGAAGATGAAGGCGAAATGAACGAGTTCATTGATGAATAGGCAGATCTATTGAGTCTCAAAAGAATCCGACAGCGTCTCATCCACCTCAGTCATGAGAAATGTTCAAGGAGTTCCTTCTCGTTCCAATGGCTATCTCAGGATCTGTAAAGATTTTTTAGAGATGTTAGACTCAGCTCCGAATTCAGAATTATTTGTAAACTAATAATTGTATGCATGCATTTGTATTTTTGGATCTTCTGTCATTCATAGCGTGGGCCGTAGGGGAATGATATAATAGTAGTATGAACCCTAGTTCCTTAAAAAACCATGTATTCCACTTTAAACAAACATTTAAAAAATCTACAAGATCACTAACACTTTCGCAAAACCAGAAACCAAGACATGAGGAACGCAGGTCGCGCATTGTTTGAGTTTCATGTGAATGTGGAAAGGTGGAAACGAGTATCAAGTAATTGTCGATTTGCATTTGTAAACTGTTCTCTAATGAAAGCTAACTAATTTGTACTTGTAAACGAAAAGTATTTTTAGGAATACTCAATAGTTATATAAATAATGTGCTGCTACTATCGACGGTCAAACACTGACACAGTTTGAAAAGGAGTGTGTGTGCATAATATTGAGTTAATACTTTCGTTACCTTCACTTAAACTTGGACTAATATTTGCAGGTGAAGAAATGAAGGTAAAATATTTGAATTGATGAAACCATATTCACTCACAATGAGATCGTTAGTGATACCTCAAGTACTCGTTGAAAAAATGTCTTAAAGCCGTAAAGTGTCAAAATTATATTAATAAAAATGAAGCAGCCAAATCAAAATTTTCAAGTGTGTAAAGTTGAAATAATTTATAAAGGGAGAACAGTGAAATTTCCAAAGGCTTTTAAAATGCATACAGTTTTATACTTGGTTCGATGGAAGTTTAAATATAAAGACTGAGATTTGTGTCAATCAATCTCACACATTTGATTTTTTCCAATTTAATTGAGTAAATCTTTATGAGCTCACATACACACCGCTGAGGGTCATCCTTGTAAGTCTCTGTGAGGCGAAAGGCTTTTTTGGAGTTACTCTGTCTCTTATATTAGTTGATGAAACTTGCTTTCAAATAAATGATTGAATACATTATTATTGAAGAAGTTGCAAGAACAGAAGACAAAAAAGCTTAGACAGATATTCATTTCAAATAGTTAAAAGACAGAGAGATGGTATTTTAGAGATGGTCACGATTAAAACTCGTGATGTGCTTTTCTGTCAAACACTTTACAGCTGCGTGGTCTTCATCTGAGAATATTCCTTAAGACCATTGAAGGCACAAAGCGACAATTATTGTAGAACGAATAATACTTATTCATTTGGGATCTTATCAGTCACCAATGATGCGCCAGCTTCCCAGGGAATGTGAATTTACTGACTTAGTAATGAATCTACTGGGGGCCTGTACGAGAATTTTTGGACAAATTGAACACAGCTCTCATGTATACAGGTATCTTATACCCAACACTGCGAAAAATGTAGACGATACTTAATGAGAAAAGATTGTATGGAAATGCAGCCACAAGGTCGAGAAGCCACATCACACGTAACATTGAGAATTACTAAACTACAAGGGCAAATCGTATATTTAAGGTGAAACAACAACTGGGCTGTATGAAATATTGCTTTTTTAAAGAGTTTAGTGATTTTTATATTCCCTTTTACGATCAGAAATATCACGAGCTGCGTATTCAGCAATATTTTTACAGAGTGGGGAATTAATAATATGATTGTTTTAAGTAATATTTTTGTTAATGTTTGAGTAGGTTTAGAAGAAGAGGTTTTCATTAAGTTGTTCTTTCTTGAGTAGTTTGCTGACGCAATAAGAAATAACGGAAGATTCCAGTCAAGTTTATTGGAAACAACAAAAAATGTATAACCATTATTCACTGTATGTCCATGATTCTTCTTAATTCTACTGTATGCAAAGGTATTTGTGTGTCATGTGTGGATGTAAGTGAATATACACGTACTTCAAACATTTAAGAAGTTGGCATTTTAAACTGCATCTGAAAAGTTATTAGTTGTAGATATAAAACTAGAAAGTAGGATTTTGAAATCAATAGAATTGCAGTGAGATTAAATCACTTACACACATTGTGTATACGATGATGAAATGAGTTTATTGCTCTATGAATTTTACCATGAGCTCAATTATAAAATATGTATTGTATTAACTATGAAAATAAATCTAGTTTAATACTTCCTTTATGAACAACGCAGTTATTTGTGAGAGTAATTAAATTAAATTGTAAAAATAATAAAAATAATAGTATAAAAGTTGCATCTACAGTAAAACATGAAAGTGGAATTGTATGAAAAAGTTGAAAAATTCTCAAAAATAGTGTTAGCTCATTGAGTCATGAACAGGAATAACTTTTGAACAACTTTTGTAAATTTAAACAATAGGGTACTTTTCAAGTAGGTAAAAATGATGCGGAGTTGCTTAACACAACCTGGAACTCTTCCCTAAGTTAATGGACTGTAATATGTTGCTAATTACTTTTAAAATGTGTGGAAATTCCCGTAAACTTTGTGTAATGCTTACAGAACAGTTCACACACGGTTTTAATGTTAAAAAAGTGCATGAGAATACCTGTGTGGTAAGTGATTGTGTAGGGAATTTAAAAAAGTGGGTCCGGATGGAGACAAGACGACAAGAAGTCGTGTGTTAATAAGTTTAGAGAAGTGTTTAAAAATGTACAAAAGCTAAACGATGAGTTCATCGGGTATTAAATTTTGTCTGTTCAGGTCACATTGAAACTGAGCAATGACGTGTGATACCATTAATTGCTTTCAAAGACAAACCAACAACAATTTAAGAGTAAAGCTTATCATGAAGTCTAGTCAGGGAACGTATGGAATGGCCATAACTCCTGATAATACATGGAGACGCATTACATTTTTAAACTTTGTGACTCATGTTTCAAGACTACTACTGATGCTGCTGGAAAGCGAACCCAACCATCCCATTTTTTGTCATCGATAGACACCACACACCACCACAGATAAACAAAGATATTACTCAGCTAATCTGTTAACTAATGTAAATTAAAGCACAGACGAGAGTCTATCTTACGTCTAATTTTAAAAATACACACTTTAAGAATATGAAACAACAAAACTATTATATGTTCCATTATCTCTCAGAATTATTTGAGAGTAAACTGAGAATCTCCCCCCATAAATTTTAATACTTAGTAAAGATTAATATTCTTATCATTTACCCATCGTTGTATTCGTCGCTGCGTGTAAAATCTGTGTGTCGTGGTCGTGGCTAAGGCAGGGGAACACGATTAAGGTTCTCATGAGTCAAATATCTTTGGATTTTGATCTCTGCTCTTTCCATGCTGGCTCATCGTTAGTGGAAAAGAACATGACACTTTGGAGTTTCGAGTAACAGTAGATCCACCGCAATATTCTGCTGCTAATGACACCAAAGATCTCAAAATCTCAACACCACTCAATCTATCTGCGTACAGCTCAAAACTTGATGACAGCCAAGAGATGTGATTGAAGGCGTTTTTAAATGTTACTGAGACATGCGAGAAGTTTTAACACTTGGAGCACATTATTCACAAATAAGTCAAGCTTCCTCGCAGGTTGAACTATGTTTAAAGTGACTCACTTTTTAAACTATAAATCACTGATATGGATGGACATGGCTATTTTTGATAGCCTATTGAAAAAGTACTAACTGGGCCACTTGCAAACTCACACACAATTCACAATCCTCGTAATTCACTCGTGAGGATTCTTCAGAAGACAATGAGCGCATTCAAAGTGTGTTTCTTTTTAAAACAAATTAATTTATTGCATAGAATTGTAATCTGAGAATATATAGTTTTGATGTAACTATGCCGAATGCCTCGAGTCGTGTAATTTATAACTTATAATTGAATCAGGAACTATTATGAGTGAATGGTGGGGAGTGTGGGGGATAGTGGATAGCTAGCAGATAGCTAAATTGAATAAGTAAGTTATCTATCTCTTGCTGCCTGTGCAAGGTATCAGGTAAAACTGCAAAATATTCTTAACTCTGGTGGTAGATATCGTCGTCATTTAAGGCAGAGGAATTCTTGACAAATAAATTGCTGAGAAGTTTCCCACACTTCACGTTCTTTCCGTCTTTAAAGCAGTTAGTTAGGTGCATTATCAGAAAAGTTGAGTCTTGTATTCTGATTTTACAAATATGCTATGTGGAAGTAGAAGTCTAGTGTGGTTTGCCTTATTACACTTGTCAGGAGAAGAACACTGGTAGCCTGAAGAATGAGGAGGCGGAGGTCTTGACGGGTAAACTAGAACACATGCAATGCAACTTTTGAAATTATGAATCCATCAAGCTCTACTGCAGCTCTTTAGCACACTATTAATACTATTAACCCTGCTTACGCTGAATTAGCGGAAAGCCTTGGTTCGTATAAACTATAAACAAATGATTTTTCCTTCACTTAAGCACTTTCAGTGTAAGTTTTGCTTGTATGCAATTTTTAATTGAAAGTTTAATACAGCCAAAGTAGAATAAAAGACTGAATATATCTGACACATGAATGGTTATCGCTGTACACATTACTTTATTTGGAAGAATTGAGAAATCGAATGGGATGAATTACGAGTCATCAAGTTCTTTAAGTAATGAGAGAAAGATTGGCATTTAGTAATTAAATACGGATAATGGGCTATTTTAAAATAGGTTTCATTTCCCTGCTTATCTGGCTGATTATGAGCTTCAGCTCACATTAAACATTGCAAGAGGAAGTGGACAGTTATGTGATGCTTAGGATTCCGCTGCGATTTTGTGGCAAAGGGCCAAATGCAGCTGAAGTTACCAGCGTTGTAAAGTTCTACGCTAACAGTAGAGGTGCTGATGACTCGTGGTGATAAATTAACCCATTGCTCATCACCCAGTGTTTACTTTTGCATGCAACAAGTACGCAAACGGAGCAAAAACGGTAGAGACGGACTAGAAAATACTAGAAATTAAATTTTGCTAAGGAAGTGTGAAAAGTAATTAACGTTCAATGAATAATTCAAAGATGCAGTTGAGATGTACACGACGTGGAAATTGTTGAGGATACATTTATGATTTTTTCAAATGCTTCAGGGGACTGCATGCATTCCATAAGTGTAATAAACTGTTGTGTCTTCCATGTTAACTTAATTTCTGACCTACTCTAAATTCTAAATATCTTGGGAAGTTGTGTGTAGTAGTTCAATGTGAAGTGAAAACCGTGCACAACATTAATTGTGAATAGACGCATGAATGTTTGTGCAGGTTTGACATTGTGGCATGCAAGAACAAACGCACAAACGCCACATTGTTTTGTTACTAACCGTATTCATACACATCTTGTCGGAAATTGTTTTACAACGTTCATTAGATTAGTAGAGGATTAATAGGTTGAAAATTAATAAATCTAGCAAGGAATGCTGCGCATGTTATGTATTTCAAAGATGCGATTTGTAGAAAACACTTGAGAAGAAGTTTGTCGCTTCTAGCGTTTCTCAAGGAAAGACAAGAGATGATAAGTAAGGCACTTAATGAATTAGAGGTGCATATTTCATCTCATCTTTTTAATACCAACAGAAGTTTAAATGTAGGAAGTGCGTGATGACGTTTAACTTATCATTTCCACAGAGACAGTCTTCAAAAAACTCTCAACGTAGACGGAGACGGAAGGTGTGTGTGTGTGTGTGTACATCCAAAATGTATGAGAGACTCATCGGAGAGTAAAGAGATAATATGTGTGTCACAGAGATTGACAAAAAGTTACATCCGACACTAAAGAGGAATAGATGAAATGTGTTGTTAACATTGTAGATCGCTACGTGGTGGAACAATTACGCTGTATATCATTTCGTGCTTCCAAGAGAAACAAACTCACTGATGAGTAAATTAGGTTTGTAAGAGAGTAATCAATTTTAGCCAAAGAACATTAAGGAACCGCAGAGCAAAGTGAATTTTACTCGTTATATCGTCTAGAAATCCTCCCTACTTCATTTCTTCCTTGAAGATAGCTTCGTGACTAATGACTTCACTGACAATTCATGTCACTTCTTATTGGATTCCTCCACCGCAGATTATTTTTTGTTGTTTCTGTATATTTAAGCAACGTAAAATATTTTGGCTCTAAATGAGATCAGCATCAGCAATAATATATCTCAAGTATAATTACACTCACATCTGAATTTGTATGCAATCCATATTCTCCTCGTCGTTTGTCTTTGAAAGTTTCAACCGCACGAAACTAAACCTTTTTCTGTTTGGGAGATTCAGCCAGAGTAGGGCTACACATTATGGATGGTGATGACTACGAGGGTATTTATAGTTTGTTTATTTAACATGATGAACACGAAATGCGTTTTTCATAAATATTGTGGCTGTACTTGTGGTATTAAAATACAGTAGGGTTTAAAGAGACCAAATTATTACCAAACAATTTGCACCAAATAGAAGAAGATGGCTTGCTGCTGATTTGGGTGATTTTGTGGTCGCTGAGGAACTAAATTGTTTGAGTTCTTGGCAGAGGGTCCTTAGAGAATGCAATTTAATACGAGGTGATTGTTGTTACACTCAAAGAATTTGTTAAAGATTTTAGAATTAAACCACAACCAAAGGGCATTGCTTCAATTTCAGGATAAGGAGAGCATCATGCGCGTACTGAGTTTTTTTGCTACGTACTCATTAAGATAAGGAGAGTTAGAAAGAAAAAGAATCTCTTTAGTTTAGAAGATACATTTTATGCTCGTGATTGTCAACTTAGTTATCAACATTAATCACATTATTAGAACAAAACGTATTCATTCTCAAAACCACCGAGCGTTCAGCACAGAAAACTCAAATGAGGGTTGTTCTACTAAACTCAAGAGTCAAGATAGCTGAGAGCTGCAAAGATGCAGAAATATTTTCAACTTGGTTTGTGTACTTTGAGATTAAATTAAATATAAAACTCATCTACTTCCGAGGCATTGTGAAACATTAAAATGTTGCTGATAAGATTTCAGGATTGTAAAATAATTAGTTGAATTTATACTCACGCGTGAATTGTGCGTAGTCTACAACTAAGTTTACAGTTAGGCGTAAGGCGATAAGGACAAGTAATTGACTGCGAGGGTTGATATGAGAATTAAACTGTGTGTCATATAAATTCACTGTTGATTCAATCGTATGATGTCATTTGGTTTGGAGCATATCGGCATGATTCATTAACAATTATTGGTGGCAATTCTCTGTGTTCTTGTGAAATAGGGTGCAAACAGGAAACAGGACAAAACTGTGTGGAAAAGTTAACAACAAATTTGGCCGGTGGTGACATTCAGTGTGCTGCACTGCTGCAAGCTAAAAGTTTAAAATGATTGTGTTCCTTCGTAACTTCAGGCAATTGAATACCTTTGCCCGCTGAATTCTGCCATTCTGCATGACCTGTCATTACAATGTAGCAAATAAATCAGCATTCCTCTGAGATTTTAATGAATGCAAACAAAGTAACAATGTACAAAGTATAAGGTGCTGTTCCCTTTTATGAAAAAGCCTCGACGGCACCGAGCACACGCCTACCGCAATTGTTCAATGAAATTAGAAGGAGGTTTGAACTAATTAAAAATGTTATCGAATTAATAAAGTCATTAGTGTATTCGCTTGTGATTCGCTGTTGAGTGTGTCAACCTCTCGTGTACAATGTTGTAGCTCACTGATTCGAATATAAAAAGCAATCTCAGGAGTTTCATCTCGTGTCTCATGCTTTGTGATTCTTTGCTGCAATATTTTTGATGTGCAGAGTACCGCGTGACAATTGACAATTGTGAATTCCACTTTAAAGCGTTATGTTTTTCGAAGGTATTGGTGAATTGTATTTTTTTAGACGTGGAATATTTGAATTAGAGATGGCTGCTGTTGAATGGTTTTTGTAATAAATTTTGCTCTAAGCGAGAAATATTTTGAACGAGGTTCCTGTAACAGATTTTATTGGTGGTATTTGGAGACTGACTGCAAGGGTAGCTGCACGATCAAAAAATTAAATTCCTAATCAGCGTAGCTTATTCCCAATGAATTTTGATTTTTTCATGTTTTAAAGTATCTTAGAGATTTCCTTGTAATCGTGTCTAATTGATTTGTAGATATCTTAAATACCGGGCGGAAATGGGCGGAAACGAAAAAACCAAATCATCGTAACAAACACGAAAGTTTAATTTAGAAGCATTAATTTCATTCGTATTTCTTGAGTGCATGTTGGTTTTCACGCATTCCCAAAATTATCTATCTGGTGCGTGCGTGTAAGTGTAAATTCAGGGTCAGTCGTATCAAACAAGGAAGCTTCAGCTGAGGGTAAATGATAGCAGCTTCATTAGAACTTTATGACTATCATCTGGCAGCTCTGGACGAATTGTAGCTACTTAAGTTCATGTGTCAAGATGCATTTGTGCCAACTCCTATAAAAGTCTGCTTAGTGCATTACAGTGAATTGACCTGCTGAACAGAACTGCTTGAATAGCTCAATCAAAGGCTACTCCCTCAGTATAATATAGTATGTGCAATTGCACAGAACAATTTCCTTTCATTGCGATTTCAATTATTTAATCAAGCTACGAAATGAGACAATTGGTAAATATCCTAAATTTACTGAATCTTCCCTCATTACAGAACACATTGTATTAGTTTCCCACACTGATTAAATTCGTTCAAGGACAATAGATCAAGAGGTTAGTTGCAGAAACCAAACTGATGAGCGAATGTAGGTATAAAAATGTGTATGTATACATGAGTGGCTTTGGAGCGGAATTGGGGCTACCAACACTTATTTGATTTCAGCCTTCGAACAAAATTGCGTGAACATCATAAAAGTAGCAAGAAGTAAGTTCCGGAAATTCCGTGTCAGTATGAGGAGACTGGCTTAAGTCGTTCCCTATCACATAATTTGGTATCTCAGAGTCTGACAAAATAGAAATTGAGTAATAGTAGGGATGATTACATATCCTTAATCTTATTGATACCGCATAGAATAATTCAAAAGCTGAACAAAGGCTAGGAGTGGCAGGAATAATGACACACCATACTAACAGGCACCCTCAGTCACAGTTATTGTTAAAATTGAAAGTAAGATTTGAAATGAATTGCAACAAAAGTCTTCATTTAAAGCCGTACGCGACATGGCATTTCCTTTCTTAGCATTGTCACACTCGTAAAAATGCAATTGTGTTCACTGAAGCTCATAAAGATAGATTTATTGACTTGAACCAAAGATGAATTACTCCCGAGATGATTCATTCCGACAAATGGAAACGCTGTGGAGAGTCTCTCTGCAAATGTTTGGTTAATGAGAAATCTCTTGACGAGTATTTATTTTATGCAACTTTATAAGTCCACAACTCCCGTATATACATAATAACATGGTATATCTAAAGGCAAGCTCTGTACAGTCTTGTTTGCTACATTGCGAAATATCTCAGGCACAATGGGATAGAAGGATTTAAAATCACGGGATATAATAATAAGTCCTTTATCAACATGTACAAAAGAAAAGATCAATAGAAAACTAATTTTGAGATTTATTTTGCTAGCTGGCTAGACTTACATTTGTTCGTCAGTTTCCTTGGGACACAGTGGAATTAAAAGTAAGTTTTGTACATTCTTTCCAACTAAAAGAGATGAGTTTTAAGCCTTAGCTATAATTTACGAAGAAAATGAGTAACTTTTATCGTTTAATCTTAAAATGATAGAAATCGAAAGTATATTAACTCCCTGAGGATGAACATTTTTTGCATACCAAACAAACATTCCATATTAATTTTTCCTCGTAGAATTTTTGGCTGAGCCAGGTAGCTTTTTCTTTGACATCTTCAGCATGGTTTCGTGCACGCCGTGACTTACCTAAATTCATGGCTAAAAGCAAGAGCGCAGATATTTTAGCAGTTGTGTTCAGAATGAGGACTTTAAGTATACCGAGCATAATAATTGTTTTAAAGGAAATTTACTGCTTCTGTGTGTGTGCAGTGTGTGTACTCCTACTACATGATCTTCACTCTCAATTACAGAAGCAATTTGCGACGCTCTTTTTGCTTCAAGCTGAGTGAAAGAGTGCCTTCCTAATAATCGTCTTCCCAAGGATGAGAAATGTAGTGTGTCAATATATCACAAAATTTCAGTCTTCTCCGCCTTTGTGATTTAAACCTTTGGTTTTATTTTGCCAATTGTTACGAAAGCCTTTGTATATAATGAGAGGAGATGGAATGAGCCACGCTTGTTCATAACATAATACTCTGTGGCTTAATGCAAGCTCAGTATTTTTCAAAGTTATTAAGTTATATATACTTAGATTGAATAGAATTATAGAACATTACAGACCGTAATTGAAGTAAGCAGAGTTATTTTGCAAAATTAAATTAAAACAGTTACATAATGTTTCGTTTCTTATTTCCTGAATTAAAAGTAATTGCGGTGCAACTGAACAACTCGCAAACAAGTCACAGTCGCAAGTATGAATGCAGTAAAAGATGAATGCAAGAACAGAAATGTTGCTTCGAATGACATTAGTTTCAGACATGTGACATACTAACTTCTTCTGGGTGATTTATTGAAGTGTGAATGTAGACATGGAGTCAATTGGAGTTTAATGTCCCATTTTTATACGAACGGAAAGATTTCTAATTACACAAGGGTAACTCACATTCATTCAGGTTTTATGGGAATACCCTAAATTCCTGATAATTTATGAGTTACTGCAACTGCAAGCAATCCTACATGAATTATGTAGATTAATATACAATTAAAAAAGTCTAATGAGGTCTTAAACGAATGACCCTGACCTGCCAAACGTAAACTGATTGCTCATTAATTGGGTAACAATTCAAATTCCACATCAAACAATCATAACACTTTCAAAATCAAAATACCGCATAATAGAAAAGTACATTTGAATTTGCGGTGCATGTCTGTTATTTTCTGTGGTGTATTGTTGCGTGCATACATAAGCAGTATAACAAGCTCGTGTACGAATATTAAAGGCAGTCAAGATCAACATGAATAGAAATTCATTGAATTATTATAATATACTGTAAGCTAGTTCTCATAAAAGTCGACATTCCATTCCCACAGCTCAGCAGTAGCATAGCCAATAAATAGTAAAAATGGTAGCAGCATCGGATGTGTGTGGAAAGTACCCCCCTGGTGTATAGTCTGCGTATTAATAGTTGTCTTAATTGAAGCGAATCGAGTTAGCAAGTGTACTTCCGGACAGGAACTTGAACTCTCCAAATTCTCACACTATATTATGCACACGTAAATCATTCCTCATCCGACCTCACTGTGTATTATTATATTGTATTCTACATTTTGTATTCTATTTTATAGTGAAAAACCAAAGCTGTGGGTTGTGAGTCAGGTGAGTCGCAGGTGATTTAAATAGTAAAGTACCGTGTGAGGCTAAATAAAGTTGGGGAGATAAATCTCATTTATTATGCGTATTGTTGGATACTTCCTAACAGTAGATGCAACGTTGCAAATAATAGAAACAAATGAAAGTAAGGTGAACTGTGTGAGTATTACAAAAAGTCAATCATCGACCATGTAACCTTCTACCGTTCGTCCATCTACGGCTGCCAAGAGCCATAAGCGCACTCGGCCATCTACGAGGGTGTTTGGCATTGCGATAAATAATCCAGCAGCAACATTTAAGGAATCCAAATAATAATAACAATATGCTACGCTTGCAAACTGAAGTCTGACTAGTCTGAGTTTCACTTCCGCTCCTGTTTAGAGTGCAATTTCATGCATGACTTTATGCAAACGTAAGTTGGATTCTGCAACGTGTACAACAATCCTCTGAACTTGTCTACTCCGCAAAGTAACAATTATGTTTCATGTAAATATTTTTGAAATGTTTAACGCTTCCCTTAACTTACAGAAGCTTGTTGGCACCTTCCATTCATGTTTTACAGGGAAACAAGTGTTTTTTGAAAGTAAACACAATATAAGTCTAAGTTCTTGTGTTTATGATTAAGGTCATTACGTTCCCATAATATGACAGTAAAAATACTAATTGTAAGAAGTGCAAATAGCCAATTGGTTTTTGCTGTTGAAAATAAATACAGTAGAAACTATAGGTTAGTTTAGTGTGTGTCAGAATATGAAATGTGTTGAAAAAGAATATTTTTGCAAGATAGTCATCTCTCTTTAACTAAGGGTTGGCTGAGATTACAAAATATTAATAAATGCTTAGCCTACTAAGCGGATCGTTGAGCAGTTGAGTAAATTGATTCCTATGTTACGACTCATTTGCTCTTAATTTCTTTTCCATGTCAGCAAATACCAGGATCCGTGGGATCGTTCATCTTTTCAGAGACTGTAAGTTGGATTTCATTTTCATTCCACATATTAATTCTGTGTGTACTACTTAACAAATGAAAGTGGACGGAACGAAATCCTCTCTCGACATTTTTGCGATCTTGTGAATAATCCTATTTCAGTGTGAATACGAATAAGGCAAACCCATAAGCCTTATTGACATTTAACAGACTTTGTGTGAAGGGATTTTGCAAATAGCTCTTAAATTGTTGTCAAATTGTCTTCGCTTTTGAGCTAACTGTTCTCACTAACTGAATATGTTGCCCCACAACCAGTGAAGGTTGACAATTTAGACGTGCATACAGGAGGAGTGTGTGTTTCACTATTTGTATTCATCCGTCTCCTCTACAACACTACATGAAAGTCTCGTTTATTACTAAAGAGAACGATGAAACAGAAATAATTCACTTTCATTTCGCTGACAGTGTTTCCGTCCTCCGTCCTATCCATCAACATCATTTGTATACACAGCCGAGCTTTGTAATTATGGTTGATTTCAGATTTTGCATGCTAAGTCCCTTTTTTACTTCTCTCTCTCTGTCGTAGGAAACCACAATAAATGCATTATTGGTGTCAATGATTTCATTGCACCGTTATTTGCGATTACTACACAACCTTAAACTTTAAATTGTTTGTAGTTCACTTGAATTAGCCAATACTTCCAAACTTATACCAATAGTCTATTCATGCAAAGAGGATTAAAATATTATTGTGCAGTGTTCAAGCTTTCATATAGTTTCGCTGTTTTAACTTCAATTTGAAGAAACTTCAATTCACACAATGTAGAAGATGAATTTTTATTCGTACGGGATCCTCATGCAAGTTTCTCAAGTAGAGTGTTCGCCGGAAAGGAACAAAAGTGTAATATAAAGACAGGTTATAACTCAACATCGAAAAAATTCAGTGATGATTCTCCTGCGGATGAATAAACACAGAAAGAAACATGACATAATCACGAAGCCTGTCTGTTTGAAGAATATAAAACACTCCGTGAGTAAGAGTGCAACAAACTGCAGAGAGAACTTATTTAATCTGTTGATTGCATGTGAAGGAAGGGTTGGTTTCTTACAAAAGGAGACCTTTAAAGAATTCTGAAGACGTGAGAGGTTTTTAGTGTAACATTTTGAATCTTAAAAATATTATTTATAAATTTTGTTTCTGAAAACCGTTGAAAAGTGGGAAGAAAAGGTAAGATTAAAAGTATTGTGACAGTACTTCGACCCTCACCCACGCTTGACCACAAGTTACGTTGCTTGGCCCATCAGTTATTTCATTACACAACTTTGAAGAGGTTGATTACTCTGAAGAACTAACGAGATTGAATGTTACTACAATAACAAGTAACTGTTTATTTTCCTAAACAAGTCATAAGGAGTTTATTATTTGATCCCAAGGGCTCTTCTCGCGTAGACGAACAAAGCCTCATTATTTCCAAAGAGGAGCACGCGTTACTCATGAAAAAAATTGTGAGATTATAAATTCACAAAAAGAATGTATTTTAAAGGTATTGTGACTCTAAAACTCTAAACTACGCGCGGATAAATCAACGTCATAAATTGCAACTTTCATTAGAAACTTGAACCGTTGGTCATAAAAGACAATTCCTTATAATCTGCTGTATGAAATGGTTTCTTCACTTGGTCAACCCAGAAGAAAAGAACCATCATTACTCATCGAAAACACAGAACAAATGATCCAAAACTCATTTCACACTGACACAAAATTAAGTGTAGCTTAAAGAGATTTTGCAGTGAATTACCACATTTTAACTCGCAGGCTGATGCAACACATTCTTTTCCCTAAATAATGTAATTGTTCACAGGGTATTTTGAAAGTGAATTCAAAGATTTTCAAGAAAATTAGGAGGTTTTAAGTTGTTATGCATGTGGTAAAAGACACTCACTCACTCTTCAGTCAGCAGCACGCTGGCTGTTGCAAAAGTAATGATTGAAACTCAAATTTGTAAAGGGTAACTAGACCTACTGAAAAACTTTTACTTTTTATCATCAGAACAATACGAATATTTCATCATCATCAACGTCAAGGAAAATAATTCTTGGTGAGATGTTCAATGCAACTAGAGCTGCGCGAGAGATGATGTGGTGATCCACATAAATTTAGTGAAACATATTAGGTGAATTCATTTTTCATAGTGAACAATGCCAATAATCGACTATGTCTTGTAGTTTGGCACAATATCCATCACACAAACACATTAACCAATTATAAACTATTGTCCGGTGTGTGTGGTGATCGACATCCTGTTTTTGTGTGGCCGATCTTGGTACTTTGTACACGTTACACTTCATAAGTAATCCTTCGATTTCCGTGTGTCTTGTCTTGAATATCTCCAATAATAATTGTTACAAGATGAAATTACATACCCTACAGCAACCTGTGAGATCCATTATTGTTATTACAGGTAAATGATAATTTAATGGGTTGGATGAAATTTAATAGGAGCCACTTGGGAAGATGTTCAATTGTGAGTAAAAGTAAAAGAATAAAATTGATTGTGTACTGCGGAATGAAAAGTAAAGCTTGCCAGGTTGCTCGTCCGATTGTTCTTTAACAATAAAAATGTTGTCGGATGTGCAATGTCCGATGTTATTTATTCTCTAGGGTAATTTGTACCTGTCCTGAAACTATTCTACCAGAGAAATCTATTTTGTCAAGAATGCAAGGTTTAGTCGAAACTCTTTTGTTGTCGATTTACTCTCAAGATTTGCCATGACACCATGCATTGTCCGTAGCAAAAAATTTGTATATCTGGTAAAGTATTCTCATATTGGGCAGAACTAAAACTGACTAGATGAAATATGAGTTGGATGACAACCACACTAATGTAACCACGCCAGAAGATCCATGTTAGTCATGCATTATACGAGATAATCGTACTTTTTTAATGCTTACCGTGAAGTTATTAAAGGACCAGCGAAATGCACTCTGCAATTTGAAACTTCCACTTCCACAATCCTTTTCAGCAACTGACGTTGTAATCTGTAAAATATAAAACATTTTTCAAGTTGATTAGTTTCTGTGGTATTGTAATAAAAAGATAAAAAGAATACAAAATACATTTTGTTGGTGAGGAAACTGAATAATATTATTTTGTATGAATGAGGAGTTTCGTGTTGACTGAACTGGGTGCCCTTTAGGCTCCCATACATAATTGTGCACCAACTGATAATTAAGTCAACCAGAACTATTCGTGCTTAATAGTAGATGACATTAAGATGCAATATGAATTGATTAGGTTATGGCCATCGCCAAAATGCATTAAAAGTGGAGGAAGCTTTACGTAATAATTATTCAATCAATGAAGCCCAACCAATTGTTTTATTGGTAGAGATTGAAAGTAAATTGAAGTCAAGAGCATCGAAGATTATCAAAATATTTGCCCTAGTCAATTCCATTCCTACTTCTACGGCTTCTTATTACTTTCCAATAAAAATGCTTAGAGAGAAGACATGATTGAAAAATTATTGCACAAAATAATTTGTAGTTTTTACATGATCCCATGCAGTGACCAACCCATGAACCCATAATACAAGTAGTACAACATTTCAAAGTATCATCAAGTTGGGAGTCTCAGGTGTCATTCTCTGTTTTGCAATTGTTACAAAGTGTAGTTAACTCTTTAACTGCTCTCATCCGTAGTGATTTGGCAAGGACCACGTTCAACGTTCCCAGCCACACTAGTCGGCGCATTGATGACTTACGCAAAGTATAAATAATTACCTATTTTACTGATGTGACTGAGACATCTAAAAAAATATTGTTTACAATCAACAAGGCAGTTTGTCTGCTAAGACTCGTTGTTTGTAAGTCGCCTACTCTTGAGTTTTGAAATTGCTAAGGGAGATATACCGGAAAGTGGTAAGTGGTAAGCAGTACATTTGTTGGTAGCCCTTAACTTCATAATTTACTTCGTCTTGTGTAGTATGACACTTAAATATATACTTAACAATGAAAGCCTGTTGCAGCAGGTTACAGAGGCTTAATATGATTAACTGTAGAAAAGATTATTCGATATTTCCTAAGAAGCAATATAATCTGATTGTGTATCACTAATAAGTCCACTCTCCTTATAAATCCGAAAGTTCCGAAGGGACACACATTTAACATTTATAGATCGTTTGATTGTAAAATAAAAGCGCTAAGAGCTCTACAACAACATCCATTAGATAACAATCGAAGATGGTAAAAAATTTGGTGAACGATTGTAATGGATCATTATAAAAATCTGCGATGAGATATCTGATCGGAAATTCTAACTCATATTATGTAGTGAGGCTAGTTAAGCATCTTTGGCGCTGCCCAAATAAATCATTGACCTGCACAACTTGAGAAGTCTTCGACATTTAAGAACTCGTTCACTCGCGTGAGTAATTGGACATCTGACAACTTATGTATCTTTCATTGAAGACAATTCATCATTATTCTGGTAACTTTGTATGTTTCCGTACGAGTTTTCTTCAAGCGGATGCTGAGGAATCATAAAGTGCGTCAACACTTTAACACGAACAGCTTTGTGATTCTATGTGAAGCATATTTTATACTCAAAAGCTCACTCTTGTATTTATTTTATTAATGTGGGACTGATTGAGTTGAGATAGAATTCTTTGCCACGATATCCTGCGAGAGTCTTTGTTGTAGTTTCGTCTCTTGTAATAAAATGGTACGATCAAGGTTGAGGAGGCATTGCTAAAATACAACGCAAATGAGACTGACGACGTCCGTACTTTTAAATCCAGAAGGTGTACTCAAATATGTTGTATGTGCGAAATGCAAATACCAAATACAACAATGATGGCATTATTGCCCTGTTGCTGGCACCATTGTGATATTCGTCATACAAAAGAAGAAGTGTACATGCAGTTTCTGTGTGCACTCCAAGTCCAAGAGTCATCTCAAATGCTGCTGACTGCATTGTACGAATTTACAAATGTAAAACAGGTTTAAACCTTTTTCTGCTTACATTTTGCTTCATTAAATCGCACCTACTCAAAGTAAACAAACTCTCTGAGAAAGTGGAATTTCCATCCGAAGCGAATTTTGCCTGCAGCAAAGTAATTCGCGAGTATATTTTCCTCTGAAACTGGGCAGACAGTAGACGCAGAACATCCTCAACCACGAGTCATCGCTTTGTAGGATTGAAGTTCTGAACTCTTCTGTATTCCGCAGCAGCCGTGTGCAGATTTGCACGAAGAAGTGGATGGACAACGAAGTACGTGTAATAAATGTAATAACAACTCTTGCATTGCATTGCCTTTTGCCTTCGTGCAAATTCAGCTTTACATAAGCCGGTTTCCTTCCAGAAAACTCAACATGCAGCATCGCCGTCTTTACACACAATCCTTTTCTATCTGCACCACTCCCTAATCATTTCTGCAGCTTTTGTATGGTAATCCTCTTGTTGCATAAACACAATTGCAAATTCTGCTCTTTTTTGCATTATGTCAGAATTCTCAATTATTCTACTGTCAGGGTAAAAGCAAGTTTGTAATTTCGTGCTGGTCAAAGTAGACAGGTATTTTATATATTCTTTTTAACATTAATTCGAGTGTTATTAAGGAATATCTGTAGTAGAGGAACCACATTCTTCCAAATTTCAAGCTACTATTAAATATACACACAAAAAATTACTGCAGGATCTCTTGTGCTCCAGGGATTTTAATAGCGAAGGCAGGGAAACACAAAATAATAATAATATAGCTTATACGAGTTGTATGTGTGATCCCTTTTGAGTTCATTTTTCATTTGAGTACTACACTTCATGCTTTCCTGAACTTGGAGATTTTTGCTGTCATATCCAGCGTTAAGTTTTCAAGCTTAAAAGAGTTTATGAAGCTGAAACTCTTCCGGAGTGGCTTAAAGGTTTTTCTAGGAATAATGGTGGGATGTTATGCGTTATGCTGGTTGGACGTGTAAGTTGAAAACGCTTGAGGACTTAAGGCCAAGAGGAATCCAGTAAACCATTCCCTTCTCCTTCTCTCATCTCTCTTCCAATTTAAATTATTGCTGGTAGTAAATTGAAAGTGCAAAAAATAGTTTAATACGCTTAATGAGTTAGTACAAAGACGTCAGATCCCTCACAGCGTTGGTTTGAATTTTATTTGACATTCAATGACTGGATGCGTTCGTAGCAAGCAAGGGTATTAATGAAGAGGATGAATCAACCATGTCGTGTGGAGAACCTGAGTACAGATTTAAAAACGGCATACACACGTAGAGGTTCTCACACACTCTCTCAGTCATAATGACTATCAAAAGACCTGCCTGAATTCGAAAGAGAGGATTACACCGTGTAGAATGGTGTACGGTGGCTGAGTGGGGTTTATGATATTGAATTAGTATAAAACCACCCGATCAAAAGAGGATCCACTCTACTTGACGGAATACAAAGAAACTCCAAATTTCTACATAGTCATGGAGCATTAAAAAAATTCAAAATTACAATGCTACGTAATCAGCGTAGTCAAGCGAAATTTTCATTTCACTTCGCGTCGTTTAATTCCCCATGGTATTTTTGTATATATGGATTGATTGAAGGTCAGTGAAGACGTTACTTTTATGCAAAGCACCTCACACAGAAGATTTCGGTAGTGTGCTATACTTACGCAAGTATTTGAACGATGATAAAGCAATGATGCAGGGAAATATGGTGTGGAGGTGTGCAGCTAATAATAAATGTGGATAGTCTGTTCCTGGCCAAATAAGTTTCTCTTTCTAAGCACATATTTTTTACAATACGCTGTGTACATCTGAGGCGGTCGGCAATGAAGAGAAGGAGATACCAGTGTTTATGAAATGTAGGCTAAAACGAGGTGTAGAAAATAGGAATTCCGTAATAAAACGCATTACCATATGCAGACAGAGAAATCATGAAGTTAGGTTGGCAATCAGGGATTTTTCTTGTGGGCTTTTTTACACCTGCTCCGGTGCATATGAAAGAAGGGATTCTTCTCTCGAGGAGTTGAAAGATAATTTTCGAATTGCCTAAGTCCGTGGAGGATGAGAGCATAAAAATAATACCACCCTAGGGATTCTTCTACATGCAAGAAGACAACTAAAGTCTAATATATATTCTTGTGGAAAGTCTAGCCATATTCCGAAATGGATTTATACACACGTTTCTTACAGACTTCTAGGAGATGATCTCTGTCACGAGCTACTACACTAGGGATGTGTGAAATGCTTATGGATACGCTTCTACTCAGATAGTTAAGTTTCAAGTGGCAATGATTCCATTATTTGATCCCAGATATTTTCCTCATAAGCTCCACTAAAAAGTACCCTTTTTACGATGAGTCTACTGAAGTTGGTTTGCATCTTATTATGGATGCAGGAGCTCACTGCAGGTGAACTTGGTGTAGAGTGTGTGAGATGTACAAATGGTTTCTGTGCATTTAGAGGGATTACACACTTTTCCTCGTGTCAGTGTGTATGTCCGACAGGAAAGATTCTCTTACAGTGGTGCAAGGTTACATCATTGAATTCTAGCAATTAGATCGCCTGATTAGCATAATCATCGTATTGTCTTTACAGACGATTTAACAAACAAGATATCTCATCAAGATCTTCAGGTATTCCATAGGGATTGAGTCTGTATGCATTGGGTGATTTTATAATCTTCTCTGTTCAATTATTTGGTTATAATCATGAGAATAAAACTTCCACGTATCTCGCTTCATCTGGGAGGAATAATCTGAGACGTAGTGCAGCACGCAGGTAATAATAAACCCCAAGAGAACTGGAGACTACGGGTGACGTAATGCAATGGAGATTTAATTTGAAGGGTGAATGTGTAGCGTTTATCTTGAGCAAAATATGTAAAGGTAAACAGATACACGGAGAGGAGACCTCGCCACAATGGTTAACCTTGTCAGAGGTAGTGAAGATCAGAAACTATTACATATTTATCTTAGCAAGCCTCCCTTATTGCGTCCACGATTTGTTTGTCATTATTTCTAATCAGGTACAAAAGTTAAGGACTCTTCTTAAATTATAGAGCTGTGTTAGAGCCACGATAGAGTAATTTGTGTTTCATTCATCATTACAAATTTAATAAATGAAAGGACGCGTACAGACGTTAAAATATATAAAGTAAGGTCCACCATAAATAATAATAATGTTCGAAATGGTTAATAATATTAAACTAATTTATGATAAGCTTTTCTCAAATATTAAGGTTTTTACAAAATACTTTCAAACGTTGAACGTGTGTGTGCAGACCTTTCCGAAACAAAAGTGCAATTGCTGCAGCCATGGAAGTAATGAAGACCATTAATATGTTCATGACAGTTTCACGTTTGAGATTCATTAATTCCTTAAATTCGCAGTTGCATAGACAATGAAATTGTCACGTTGCATCCCATCACGATTTTAAAGAGTGAATTGTCTCACTTGAGCCCAATTAAGAATGAGCTTTCATTGAGCCGACGATAGAGTGGTGGTAAGTTATAATTAGAAATGAGTGTTCACAGCACCAGAGGGTTAAGGGGAAATTCGTGAGTCTCTCATCTTTACTACTTCATCATTCATTTCATTAGACATAAGTATGACCTCTTCATATGAAATACATGTGATTCTTAAACAAATTACACGGCAAACTGAAAGTTCAAGACCTCAGAAGGCAAAAGCCTTTAACATTCTCTATGATACACAGCACACTTACTTGTGTGTATCTTACTCCACCACCCTTTCCTCCTTACGATGTTAACACAGCATAAAAGTAACTAATTAACTCACTACCAACTACACAGTGAAGTAGAAAGTTGAAGTGAGCGCATTATAAAATGCAGCGTGTGTCTTATGTGCTTTGATTTAGCATCATAAACTCTGATTAAACCTTAACAAAAGAAAATACTATTGTGTCTATTGAGAGTCCTACAAGGAAGACGCACAGAGTACTCCTGTTCTCTCTTCAGAATGTATTGCGCCACTAAAAGGTTTAACAATAAAACTAGTCTAATACCATGAAAAAGTACATTTAAAAATAATCATTTGAATATGTTCATTCTCACTTTTAATATTCTTCCTGCAATCGACTATCACGCACAACGTATACCTACAGAATTAGAACATTCATTTTAATGTTAATAGAAAGTACTGGAATTTAAACATTATACTCAACTGATTGTGGGGATTAGAACTATTTAGAACTCTACGAATTGTTTGCTATCTTTTACACCATGCATGGAACTTATAATGTAAAAATTCAACTGGTTGAAAATTATCGAATAGGGTGCATTAAAATACTTTTGATTTCAAATTGAAATCATCACTCTTAACCCTGTAAGTGTAGCTCGCGGTTCAAGTATGAAGTACTCTAATGAATTGTGCATACCTGGTTTGTTTTAAATACACTGATCACGTGTAATTAGCATAGTAAGCCATATAATCTCGCCTCATTAGTATTAAAGATGCTGTGGAAAATTACGTATCTCGGTACCCATCTGGTTGTCGTGCCTATCCTGCTTGTTGATTGTCTGGCATACAAAGGTTCTAATGGCAGGATTTGAATAAAATTTCGTAAGCAATGATCCCACTAATATTTTGAAACTGAAAGTCCCGAAACTCTTTGAAATTAGTTTTTTGGGGGAATTTCAAGGATTTCTAGATCTAAAATTAAGTGCCTGTGTAAATATGTCCTGTAGCGATAGAGAAATCGGTATTTAAAATCGACCATATCGAGAAGCATGGAGAATTTATGCAAATTTCAGAACGCTCAGAAACAATATTTTGTCCCTCCACCTTGCCGTTTGCTTTTCACGCTTAATTATGCCTTGATAGGGACCTGTGACTCCTCAGATGGAAACTTCATCCTTCATCAAATCGGAATTGACGTTATAAGGTTACTGTCATTAGTCATCTTCGTATTTGATAGAAGATTACGAATAATGTGTTACGTGTTACTGTGATAAATGAGTGAAGCCATCAACGAAGTCAGCAATTAATGATAGGCAATCAATACACCAGAAGCCTCAATTGGTTCTTTGAAGTTCACAATAGTCAGGGAGATTATTCACTCATTTTCAAATTATCTCCTTGTCTTCTTGACAAACTTCATTATTATTTGATCTTTTCCTTTCATGTTTGTAGAAACTACTCGACGAAATCGAAAGTAATTTGGTGTAGGCCCAAGGAACTTAATTTTTTACGTGTGCTTGCGCGTGTTTAGAAGTAGAAGCGCAAAAGACCCATTAAAACTCTATTTACGAGTGTCTCTGAGACTGTTGGATGAGCCAGAGTGTCTAATGATCTGTAACTGCTGTGTCAATATTAATTACTATGTAAAGAATTCATGACGTCTTGACATACTGAGAAACCAAATCTTTTCGGAAACTATTGGGCCACACAGAGTCTTCTGCTGATTGTGTGTGTGACCCACTTGATTTGTTGGGTAACCTTAAACAGAGAGTATCCACATGAGAGACGACTGTAGGTATTTCTATCCACTCTACACAGTCTCAGTAAAGAAAACCATGAGAAGTTTAATAAATATGGTAAATCATGTTTCCTCATCATTAGGAGAAAGGGTAAGCCATTTATTAGTATGGAAATCACACGCGATGATCTCCCATGCATGACTCAATTTACCTAATCTCGAAGGTGATCAGCTAAAGCCTAGGCTATTGGTATTCAATTAATTGACTGCATCTTCTTTTCATCTATCTTCATCATCATTAGCGAATTGAATTTCTCAATCGCAAGTCCTCTTGTCGCATCCACGAACGGACAAGAAGAGATTCTAGAGAGACTTGGTTCATTGTCTTGTCATCTTACAAAAACTACAACCACACCACCACCACCAACAAGGGTCACTCTCCAATCTGCAAGTGTTTTTAGCAAACCCATCCTAGTTATTATCAGTGGTGGTGAGGCTGAAAGCAATCCGTGATTAGATAAAGTTTTTAAAAACTTCTTTAGTACTTAATGATACTTCTCCTTGAATTAAAACTGCAACTCTTGATCCTCCACGAAGAACCATTGAAGCCGAGGAGAAACTTGAATGTGCAATGGGTCTGATGCTGTGAGCTTGATGAATGGAAGACAATGCAGAGGGAGAATAGATGAACCTTCATAACAATAGAGCTCAGCTCTAAAGATAGGCTTGTCGTTAAAGCTATGACATCGATTCTAACCAATAAGCAACTCTTGTTCTTACTTAACACAAATAATACGAACAATTACGTGTACAAATAAAGGTACGCACTCCATGAGAGTATGGGCAGAAATAAAAAGGGAAATTGATCTTTGCTGGTTGAGCACTTTGGATTTTAAATTTTAATATCCTATTCTCTTATGAAATGGGTCCCTGCCAATTCTCATGAGTTAAGGTGGCTTGCATAATGTTGAATGTTATTATTGCATCGGTGAAGGTGATTTCTATCGAACTCAAAGACAAATGAATGGGAAGATTATTTGTTGCTAATTAAGTGAATACGCCGCTAATTGCAGGAGAGTTAGATGCTATTGGCATTTTCAAATTGATTATTAAGTAGTTGTGTGTTTTGAAACCCTAAGTGGACGTACGTGTGACAATGTAGAATTTAGAGTATGAGGACGGTACCAACCAATAAAGCACTACATGCTGTGCAAAGGTGGCGAAATATTGTTTATTTACAATTGTGTTTTATTTATCGATACTACTGACAAGCAGACAGTGTCCAATAATGTCAACTAAAATTTAAGATTTCGAGGAGCTGTTGCGGCCAGATTTTAAAAAAAATGACTGCAATTTGCTATTTGTTCACGTGTCTCATGTTCTGGATCACTTTCAGGCTTGGCTAAAATACACCAAAAGGAAATCAAATCAAATCAGTTTAATCAACCTCAAGGCAAATTAAGATAAAGAATGGTCTGTTCAGTTAAAAGGTGATATACACGACCCGAAGAACAACAAACTGTTGTTACAATGAGATGGGGACCAAGAATCAAATTTCTAAACCACAATCTGATCAAACCGACCCTCTTATACGAGAAGCATTGGTTACGCAATCATAGGAGCAGAAAGAGAAATTTGTTTATTATCTGAGAGACAATCTTTCACCCGTAACAGAAATTTATAATTCATGAAATAATTACATAATCGAATTATCCTTATTGAGATTGAGCGCTCATAAGGAGGAACAGATGACAAGACTTAATATTCAAGAAAGATGTTCTGGTTAGGTGAAGACAAGGAACATATAAAACGTCGCTTACATTTGGTCAAGTTGAATTGCTCAACAACACAAGCTCACAATTTTTCCATTTAGAGAGGACAAAACACAGAAGGAAAGAGAGTCTTTAAGTTCTTTTAAGTATGCACAGCGGCCTGAGAAACTGAAAGTAAAAGAATCATAAATACTTGTCCCCATCTCCATAAAGAAAAATTTAATGTGCATTAGACCACATAAGAATTTGTAGCTGGATGAACTTAAATTTCATAATTGAGTTCATCTTTGAAAGATATCTTGAGGTCATCACGTTTTGTCTCTTCCAACTTTAATGTCTGAATATTATCAAAAGCTGTGAAGGTTCGTATTACACAAGAATTCAACACGTAGCTGAATAGAAAATTAACGTCTAGCAGTTTATCAAATCGAACTCATCATATTATGTATGTATAACACACATACGCAACTTATACCGCTACAAGAGATTATTACATTTAATGTTGACGCAAGAAATGTTTTCGCAGTTCGTATTACAATACGATGTAATCATCCTGTGGAAATGTATTTTCAATTTGTTTAGACTTAAGTTATTATGAATAATGGAAGTAATGGGAGTGATTATCTAATGTAAGTTTATCTTGGTTGAGTTCATCTGTGTACAAGTAACGCTGGGATAGTAGATGGTGTGATGATGATAAAAGGGAAAGGATGAATCATAAAAAATTAGAATGAAATTCACGTAACAAGATCACAACAACATCCTATTGAATTGAAAATTAATCTTTCAGTTATTTTCAGGTCCTGTTGGTCATCTAAATCAGGAGCAATTTGTGTTGTGGCTCGTTGTGTCTGACAGGGCACGCAGATTTCTTGACAGAAAGAAGGATAAGAAGCAGAGTACCGCACAGACGGAGAGTAAATAGCCAAATCAACCCTTGATTGTCTTATTTGACGTTGCTACGTCTGTTCTTTGTTAATTCTTGCATCAAGTGAACTTTGAGTGATAGTGATTGTCCTATATTTGCCTCACAGCTTAAAGTAATTTTACCTCTAATAACTTTCATTAATCCTTATTCCATTTTAATGTCAGACCTCCAAATCTTTCTCAGGATTATTCAATGGACTCCATCCAAATTGGTTTGTGTGGTTAGCGTTTCGTTTGTAATTGTCACAATCTCTTTGAATAAATTATGAGTGATTTCAACCTACAATCGTGTATACTGCGAATATTAAGCCTGGCTTCGTGCGGAATGCCATAGTATTCTATGACGTCTGTGAGACTAACAGAAGTCCTACAGCAGATTAGGTACCACCAGATTGATCCTTGCGCTTGCATATGTAATTGCTAGTGACCATGGGAAGAGTTAACACACTAAAGGTACAACCGTACAATGTGTTCTAGTCGAATGGAAATCCATTAAGTTACATGATAGCCACAAGAGTATTTCGGTCCTGACGTATTTTTAGGTTTAGTGGCAACTTTGGAGCTTCCGTGGCTCAATTCACAAATTTATTGCTCCAGTTTTGAGAGCTTCGTTTCCCAAAAAAAGAATCAATTAAGGTTAGATCAAGTAAACATGAGGTATCGTAGTTTATTACTCTACATATATCGATTTCCATATTCAGCCCAAGGTTCTACTGCACGACTGATGGGACCATTTCTCGATTTGGCGATTGATATGGAGCAGTTTACTCTCCCATGGGTTGTGAATTGAGACTTTGGGACTTGAGACATCGTATGTGATACATGGAACATCATTTGCGTGCAATTTTTGTCACCATGTTGCTTTTGAAAGCTCACGACTATGTGATACACTTAACACTTGTCGAACTTGATTATATTTATTTTTTGTCTGTGCGATTTTTTTATCTGCATATTAAATAGATTGAGAACCCCTTTCAGGTGAAATCAATGAATTTCTGAATTTGTATGACCACCCACTTCCAAATGTAAACTCATGTAAATTAAATTGAAACGCAAAAGGTATTGTTTGAGAGCGTAGGTTCAATTGTAAAATGAATAAAGGCATAATGTGCATAATAGGCAGTGACTTTGGAGGAATTAAAAAGCCATAATCCATCATAAATGGGGCACACGCGTGGTGGTGACTCTGGTGACCCTACATTTTAAAACTGTGGCACATTTTGGCTCTTCACTATCGAAGTAGAATTAATGATGAAGTATCCTCAATATAAACCTTCTCATTTGCCTACCAAGCCAAAAGTAAGCATAAATTATGCAGGCACTTGAAGATTTGAACTCTGGCGTAGTCTCTAAAGTAAACATTTGATAATTGCGCATAAAAACTTTCTAGTTTTAAAAATACTGAATGACACATGTATTAGTATACAGCCCATTAGTTAAGGATGATCGGAGTATAAAGGCTCAGAAGGACAAATATTGACATTTCGCGTTTAACTTCCCTTGACAAAGTTAAAGTCCTGGAGATTTCCTTTTCATCTTTTAGTTCAAAATCACCAACTAAGGATTTTGCGTATAAATTTGTCGCTTCATGTCATGAACTTCAATTCTTATGTCAACATGCTTTTGGCAATTTGACGCTCAAATTTATCGCCAAGTTACTGACCTTGTCCTTTACAATTGCCAGTTCAGTTAGCTCTCAAATCGATTGTGAATTTTCTGTCCTTTCAAACTTCTTGTGTAATTGGATAGCTCAGAAGCCTTTAATGAAACCAGAATCCTGTGCTTTCCGTGCAACAGTGAATAATCAAAATGATCATGACACTGGACACATCAAGAAGAGATAAATTGGTTGAGATTGACACATCCCATTACACCCACCAGGTAAGGCGTGCCATTATTTCAGACTTCTCCTTGGTATAATTACGATAGCAAGTTATGCAAGCACCTACGCTAATGGTCAGGTTGCTTTATGTTAATCAAGTGCACACAATTTGCTTCGACTATTTGTCGTTCTATAGGAAGTCACTTAGATTAAATCATTCAATTATCAGACGACTTTCAGCAAAATCAATTTAATTAATATTAAGTATGCATGTGTCCAGAACAGTTAAAAAGAGGAGTTTACCACTCACTGAGCCAGTTCAAAAGCGAATCAAGATGATACGGAATGATATAAAATAATATAATGTTTTACTTTCGTAGTTAAGAAAAGTCAGAAGCAAGCAATGTTTAACAAAGGCCCATCTGTAACAACGGGAGTCATTGTTAAGCGGAAGCTTCCTTCGCCTCATATAACTGTCCTTCACAACAGATTATTGATGGTCTGTGATGATGATCCATCGGATACAATTTAATCGATTTTCCGTAACTTATCTCTCTAGTTGGCAAACACCGTTATCTATTGTGTAGTACCTCGACCTTAGCTACACACTCATCTGACCGGGTTATCTGTGTGTCTTTTACTCAAAACTGGAAACATTACTGTGAGGTGAGTCAACACACACACAGAGATCATCGTGCATAGTTAATGTCATGTCAAACATGAGGTTCGCCGAGTTTGCCACATTCGTATGAAATGTTTGGCATATGTCACTTACTAAGTGTTTCCGTGATTGCCTTTCGTAGGTGTGTAAGCTGTGATTGCTTTAAATTACAAATGGATATTTGACCGTCAAGATAATCTACGCAAAAGGATATTGTTAGTCTTTCTCGTTAATAATTTAACCAGATTAAGTACATGACGCAAAACAAGTTGACTCAGAGCGTAGTTTATTAGTGTACACTACGGACAACCACAAGACTGGTTTGTATACACTTTGAAACTCTAATTGAGACATACCCCATTTGTGCATGAAACAAAATGAATATGTACATTTCGGATGTTTTCCATGAAAAGCCAATGTAGCAATAAAGTGCAAAGTACTCTGACATCGTATTGGTTAGGTCATAAACTACAATTATATTTGAATAGGAATCATGTTGAAATGAAAAAAATATTTTAGCTTTTACAGTTCAAAGGAAGAACTGGTTGCATACAAAATTTGGCGTGGAATATTTTGACGTTTTCTAATGAAGTCTTTAAAAAACCTTCTCATTTAAATAAAGAATGTAACACAAGGCAGTGGGATTAATTTTTAACTCACCTTAAATAGTCTGATGATGTCCAATTAAGAATTATAGAACTTTTCGATGGAAACAAAAGTTTCCTGGTATCCGATCTTGTTTATGAAAAACCTTTAAGGATTGAGGTTCCAGAATATTCACACACACAAAACTAAAAGTCGTAATGGACTGTGTGGAGTTTACGGCATTAGTGAACAAAGATTCATGTTGCTTCTACGAATCCTCAGAGTACACTAACAATCCCATTCTACCTAACGCTGCAACTAACTCATTCTTTGTGGTTCGTGTACCACCAGCAAATGGTAGTGAGTAGTATTGAATGATGACTGCTATTCAATCCTATGTAGTGTTATACACATGGGGTTTGAATGTCCATGCAGTCTACGCCACAGTTCGTTTCAGATTTTAACAGCAAAAAAGGGAAGGTTACTTTACTACTGAATGAGTAGTAGAAAATACTCAAATTCAATAGTGTAAACTAATGACACTTACCTTGTGTCCTTTATTTTTAGCATGATTAATAATTATCATACCCAATCAAGTATAAGTTACTTACTGTCAATCACTTTTTTATTTCGTGTGAATGATATCTATTATGAATTAATTAAAACAATATTTGTAATTAGGGATTGGTGATGGATTATTCTGTGAAGCTGCTTTTTGACATAAGAAAAAATCGTAATTTAAACATTTTGATTTGCATTTTCCTCGATATTTAATGTGTTGGAGAAAGAGCTGGTGATTGCGTAGATTACAAGGCGTTTTGATAAAATAAACTTGCTGGATTTTGCCACTTAAGTTGAATGGTTATTGATTTGGTGAATGCAGGTTCACCCAGGGAGTTCTTTTCCAAGTCCACGATGGGTCGTCATTTCCTGGCTATTTTGCAGAATCCCCCATTCTTGAAAATGAAGGATGCTTCAAGAAATAAGTCATCAAAATAACATAATGTACTAAACAAGCAACATTTTTTTGCAGTTCCAACTTCAAAATACAAATTACTTTCCTTTTTGTAGGCAATTGAAATTTAAAATGACTTTTGGCAAATTATGCCAAAATAAAATACTACATAAAAAGTAACGTATACCGTGCATTTCGTATTTTTTGTTAAAAAATCACAAAAAACTGAATTACTTAAAACTTGATTAGCATGGAAATTTTGGTAAAATAACCGATTAAATATACAAAAATGATACTTTTACAGGTGAAAAGGAACTGTATTAATTTAGTGACTGTTGGTCAAAATAAGATTACACTAAATTAAATGTTGAAATCAGCCAAAATACAAATTAACATGGATTATCAATTAGCATTGAGTTTCCCTGCGTGAATACTGTGAATACAATAAATTTGAAATTGAAATTCGTAGGAATTTTAAACTAATTGGAAGTATCTGATTGAAATTGTGGATGAAATGCATTTTGGTGACACTAAGAAAGTTCCTTGTGCGAAATTCATTTTTTGACAGCTTGGAGCATTTGACTTAGTTTCATGAAAAAATATAGCACAAAAGTTGCAGGCCCCAGAAAACTGAGTTGAGTAGAAACCCGCAAACATCCACTCCACCTCTGCTGGAGACCCGTATTCACCAGCGTTGTTACCGAAAAGTACCCGGAACTTAAATCCGGCAGATAGAGTATTCGTGTATCCGAAAATATTCGAGGCCTCGGACTTCTGGGTTTATCGTGCGAGTCGATAGCATTTCCAGGATTCAATATGTATATACTGATATCTAAAACAAAGAATGTCGGAAGCAATGTGAGCAATACCACAACTCGTGACGGAATCATCACCTCCGGCACATTTTGTCTATGTTATTTTAATCCATTGTTTCTTAGAACTTTATGTACCATTTTATTTACGCCTTAGACGAGAGATGCCTCCTTCTGAGGTTTCATAAAACTAACTTCACAAGCAACGGTGTGACTATGCGAAAAAGTACATCTTGATCATTACTTTGCAACGTAAACAGATTACAAATTTGCAGCGTTTTTAAATGTGCTCAGAACAGTTGGCTACCGAATAGTTTTGATATAGAAAATAATTGCGTAAATTTTTATTGTAGTTAAGTGTGGGCTGTATTTATTTTGATTTTTGGCGTAGTGGTCTGTCATGATGGAGAATATGAGAAGAAAGCACATGGGTGGTGAAAGTTGATCCACACGTTGAGAAGGAGAGACTTTGAAGTTTGAAACTGGGAAGTTAAGGAGTATATTATGGGTAATTCAATTGAGAGTTTCTTTAGAGTCTGGAGAAAGTGGAGGCCATAAGGATCGAATGTACCATCATCATCTCGAGGAGAATAGTTGAATGAAACTTGGCTCCTTGTGCAATTCTATATTTCACATCTTTGCTGTATTCTTAGAACTGCCTTGCCTTAGAGGAGGCGACGAGGTTTTGAGTTTGAGCTTTTCAAGCCTCGAAAGTCGGATAGACGGGGTCGTATTCCTTTTCAGTGCTGTTCACCATCATTTGGTCGTCCTGTTTCCAATTGAATCCCAATGTAGTCTTCTCTCCAGTGTTAAGTGTAATTCAGACTCCTCTCAGAGGGCTTAGTTCATCCCTCTCTCTTCTCGACTTTCAATGCAGATGAAGGAGCCTTTCGATGGAGTTGCAAATATAACATTCATTCAACCTTTGCCAAAGAAGACCCTCTCAAGTTCTGCTCCCCAATGTTTATTGAGGAACGCAAGACGTCGTTTCCTCCAGCTTCGCCACCGAAACTTCATGAATATTGATAGTCGTAAAGCTGGCAAAGCAATACCAGCAAATGACACCTTTTGTACACCTTGAACTACTTACTAATCGCGTCCACCCTTACCAACCACGTCACCCAATGAATACTAACGCCGCTCTTTACTGCATTCCATGCAACCCTCCTGGTCCTTATTACTATGCACTCTGCCATTCATTAACCATTCATCATGTGACTCCTCTCAATCGAGATATTAAATATATCAAATAGCATCGCACCATGCTCTACAGTGGGATAAGAAATTAATTGAGAAATGCTCCTTAAAAATTCAAAGTTTCAACTGAGACTGAAGGAAGAAGGCTGAGAGTAAAAAACCCTCACTCACGTCTTATTAGACAGGCAGAGGATTGAGCAAAGAGATTCCGTGGTGAGGAAGGACCACGTGAAACTACGGGTAATAAGTTTGAGGCTGTGAGAGAAAGTGTTTCTACTTGTCAAGTGTGTTTTTGCATGTGCGGAGTAATAACCGAGAGTAATGTAGTAGTAGCAGGAGTAGTAGGGAACCGAAGGTGCATGTGTACAAATTCATAAGAGACTCATCTCTGAGTCTGTAGGTTATTGTAGGAGACGCAGGGAGCTGAGGACTAATTTTAATTCATGGGTCTTCTCACACTTGAATTAAGAATGGTTTGATAATATCCGTGAAGAAGGAGTTTAATGAGCATATGAGATTGAAATGGAAGATTTGACCATGCAGCAAAAGTAATCGATAAAGGCGTGTCGAATCTGCGTGCTGTACTCTCTCGGGTTTTTCTGAGGGTAAGACAGTCTCTCTATCTGCTTTCAGTAGAAAGTTGGAAAATACGGACGGAGGTCGAGACAGAGGAACCGAAAACTCGGGACAGGACTAAGGACTAACCCTACCAATGCTGTGTGGCTGTGTGTGGAGTGACTGCATGATATCGCATGATATTCTCCAAATTTGACTTCAGAGGGGAGAGATTGATTGATCATATCTATGAAATATAACCAATGTTTGATCCATGTCCTCTCGGTTTTTGCACTACCACTAACCATTCCGTCTTGGGTAATAAATGTGATATAAAATTGCTCGTGTGCATGCATTCTCGGCGGTGTGCGTCTACGAGCGTTAAGATGTTATAAAAAGTAGACCTCTCCTCGTTACTCATGTCCAATTTCATTGATCAAAGGAAAGTAATTCCTCTTTTATTTATTTTAACTCGAACACTACGCGATCTTCAGCTAAGGCTCGTCTTCCGCCGTGCAAAAAATCATTTTCAATTGTGTGTGTCTGGATTGATTACACATGATGAATGTCACTAACCACTGCTGCTGCTATCAAAAGCGTATAAAGTAATGCTTTATTATTATTCCGAGGAATTCCGTACTGTTGTGGGACGTTCGTATATATATTAGTTAAATGGAACTTCCCTTTTCCCTCATTCATTGCTCTCTCTACGACTAAAGCGTATGATCCAAAAGGTACTTTCACCTTCACTATGTACGTGTTTGGTGTGTGTGTGTATAATATTCCTTCCACCCACCTCGGGGAACTTTTATATGAACCGGGAGAGGTTTGCTGTGACAAGCCAGAAGCCATTAAGACACATTATTAATGTATAAGGTAGAAAGTTAACGTTTCTGAAACATGAACACATGACGTTGGTACAATGAATCAAAATCTGGTTGGAGAAATATCAATTGGATTGAGAGCTGTAGTAGGGAGCTGTGTGAATTAGGACTGTATCAGTGCAAAAAGCTATAAGTGCATTTGTGCATCTTAAAAGCGAAAAAGTAATTGAGAGTACAGTTGTGCATAATAAGGTTCGTATTTAGAGGCGACGTATTCTGAGAAATAAACTTATTCTGCACGACCTTGCACCCCGAACACACACACACATATGCCGATGCATCAAACTTTCAAAAGGCCACTTGGCTTTTCTCTGTTTCCTCAGCCAGTCTCATTGAGGTCCATTTAGACGACGACTGTATGTCAATTCAGTTCGTGTCTCATAATGATGAGCAATAAGGCTGATTGTTCCCAGTGCGATTGAACCCTCAGAAAGTACAAATCTGCACACTGCGATAATAAAAGATAGAAAAGACCGGGTAAGCCAAGAAAGTGCCAAGGAAAGTGGTAAATGTTGTTGTACGTAGCATCCACGTCACATTTGGTTGAATACTTTCACCCTTCCACTCTTTTCTCGTGGCGGTGGTGGTCGTCGAGCTTGGCGAGGAGTTGATTCTCCCAAATCTAATGCTCAGCTCATACTACCCTATACAGACATTTGAACGACCTAGGCTATGAAACCAAGCCCCGGATTTTTATCCAAGGAAAACTTTCACTACATCTTTCACTAAATTTCATTTCCGCACAAATGAAGCTGTTTAAAAATATTTCCCAAGCATAATTTAACCTATTGAAGGAAACACACACGCGCCTACTTTTAAAAATAATGAAAGGTCCAATAAGTAATCAGCTAGCACCAAGCTATTCAGCGAACTGGCTAAATCAAAATCAAGAATTGATACGAAATGCAGATGAAGTTAATTAAAGAGAGGTGAAGTAGTTAGATAGGTTATTGTGGATTGTTGGTGAGAGAGAGGGACGGTGAATGTTTGGGGGAAAGTATCCGGAGTGTGTGGATTGCATTTGACGAAAGAGACTGCGCCAGGGAAGAGGCCTTGTGTATGATGACGACTCGTTCGTAATGGCACGATGGTCGAGGTGGCGAGCCCTCGATTTCTCCTCCGAGAAGAAGTTGGACGAAGTGGCTGTCAGTGAAAAAGTAGGAAAGTATGTGAATGTGAACTTGGACCAGTTGAGAACAAGGGTGCAGGGTAATCCTGTCTCTTCGCTTCCTACACCTCTCCGACCATCCTCATTCATTACTGCTTTCCACGAGTAAACCATCAAAATACACCGGACATTTCTACTTTAAATCCGAATTAAGTGAAAGCTCACATCTCCTCCAGAGAGTTTTACGGAGGAAGCTAACTAAAGTTGTCCCCAGTACCGTCGCCACCACCACCACCGAAGGAACTGTGTGTGTAATCTCCATCCGGCAAGTGACTTTTTACACACTCTGGAGTTGGTATGCAAGGGACAATTTAAGTATGAATTTACTTCTGGACAAAACTGCCAAAGAAACTTTCTTCAAAGTGTGAACTCTTCGGTACAGAGTTAAGAGAGTTTTTGAAGAATCTTCCACACTGTCCAATGAGTTTGAAGTCATTCAAAAGTTCGCAAGTTTTGGGTGTAATTGGCCATGCATGAATGTATTCTGAATTGTATAAACTGGGATTCAATACAGCGGTGATTGTGTATAAGTTTATTTATAATAATACAATAATACAAGATGATTCTGAAAGGAATTCTAACAAGTCTGCAAACTGACACTGAAAGTGAGAAGGATTATTATTGTAAGAGTTGATCGAGTGTGGATGAAGTTAGAAGAAAAGGAAAAGTATACTACTGCTACTGCTACTACTACAATATTATTGAATCGTGACTTATTGCTTCAATAAGGTCGCAATGATTCGAGTATGTCTGAGACATCAGTGCAGATGGATTCTTCTGAGGTATTCACGGTTGTAGTGAGTAGGGATCTTAATTATCAAGGAAACAACAATACTATATTGATAATTAAAGTGTAAAAGGGTAAAATACAAATATTGGAATATGTTACTAAGGTACCCTCTCAGCAAGATGGTTGCACCGTTGTGATGACGAGTGAAAGTTAGGTGCACTCGTTGAGTAGTTGAAGTGATTATTTGTAGTTGAAACAAGAAGGAAGATCCGATGAGCAAAATGCAGAAGGAGACGTCAGCAGCGGAGCATATCCAGTACGTAGGGCCTTATCGACTGGAGAAGACTCTGGGGAAAGGCCAAACAGGTAACGTATTGGGTTATCTTTCATCCAGGCTCTCTTCGTGATTTTTTGTTGTTGTGGGATAATTCCTGCATTAGTCCCAGTGTAATTTACTTATGGAGCTTTTACGAAGGCAGGTACTCTCCGATTACTCAGATACACAAGAACTAAAAGGCTTCGTGAAAGATTCTTTCAAGCGGACTTAAACGGCACTACACTTCACGTATAAAATATACTATCCTTTCGATATCTTTTGCAGGATATTTGTGTCTCCGGTTCCGTAGTTTCTGTTGATGATGATTACTGAAACCTGGGATTTCTACCTATGTACCGGAAAGCAAAGTGAATTAATGTTTTTGTTTAAAAGAAGCTTTTGAGGGTTACTTGTATTTTAAATGGGTACTTTAAATGCACTTGGCTCCAAAAGAAGTACATGTGCACTTCTCTTGATTTATTCTTTTGAAAGTCAACTCGAAAAAGACGTGATTGTATTCATGCCTGCCAGCAAAGACTTCGTAAAGAGCTACATGTGTGTATGTGTGTGTAGTAAGAATAACAATATATTCATCACACGTATAGAAAGCGTACACTTTTAACTGACTTTTAACTCTAGTTTCTCTGTACCACAAACAACGTATGTTTTGAGCTTGACTTTAGACACATTAAAGAAAGTTCGAAATTGTGTTATTGCCTATATGAATGCGTGTAGTTTAAATTGTGAACGCATTGTGAATATTCGACACGTGCAGGTTGTGGATAAATATAGTCCTTGTACCTTTTCACCTTATGAGTTTGCAGGCTTCGCAACTCTTACGTGGTTACGTGTCGTGTAAATGTGAACTTCACCACGAACAGCAGCAATGGACTTCTTTTTAATGCCTTGCCATGTAATGTGTAATTACTCAAGACGACAAAGTTTATTAACTTTTCCTGTGCAAAACAGCATATAAACAGAATGAGAGTAGATAAAGGTCTAGTCAATAATGTTCCCACGCAATGTATGCAAATGATTGGAAGGAAAAGGCTCATGCACTCAAGTAAATAAAATACTTTTGGTAGATGCTTCTTACTTCCCAATAAAATGTATCTCAGTCTGGATGTTCATGTTGGACGAGTAAGACTTCCATTTCTTTGGAAAAGAGGTGATAGTGATAACACAGGAAACCGAGAGCCTAACTCTCCGGTTAGGATGAAAACATGCAACCGAACCTGAAATGATTCCAGGCTTCCCAGGTATCTTTCTCCTCTGTAGCTTTTTCAGGTGGAGGTCAGGTTGTGTGCTATATACAAAATGCTCCCTTCGATGAGGTTTGGTGGAAAATGACTGTACCCTAGATTGAAGAAAATAGTTAGAGTAAATAATATACAAAATTGAACCTTGTGTGTGTTTGAGTGTACGGGAGTTGCATTTGTGGAAAAAGAAGGCAGCAGGTATGAGATAGGAAGGAGGAGATGAGAGACAAAATATATTAGTGGATTAACTCGTTTCACGAAGTACGTATGGTGTGTGCTCTCTTGTAGCTCAAAATAATGAACCATCCACTTTCCCTTGCGTTTTTGGCATCCATTTCCTTTCTCTATATTTTGTTGTTTTGTTTGAAAAGAAAGACGAGAGTACAAGAAGAGGGCAAAACTGAGTGAGTGAGTATGCATTCCTACAGAAGGGGGAGAATTTTTATTTGCCTTCTACTTTCCTTTGAATAGACTTCTTCATCATCATATTCCAATGGTTGTGAGTGTATGTAGAGAGAGAGAGAGAGACATGCCAGTGATGGCAGCTTATGAAGTCACAGCTCTCCACACCTTCAACTTCAGCCTCCCATGTCGACTGTCAAGTAGCAGTGGGAGAAGATTTAATCGATCTCTCTGTTCACATTAACAACTGAAAGAGACCCAGACTTCCACGTAATCTCCATCATTTTGCCTGTTTAAAACATCGGGAACAGAAATAATATGTACACGAATAATTGCTTGATGAACAGGAGATTCTCCTGGTTGTTAACTCATTACAAGATTGAAGAAACACTTCAAGCTGATCATTGAACAGTAATACGATTAGTCTTCATTGTTTTTTATTATTAGTCTGTTTCATAAATCTTCGTTCCGCGTGGAAAGCCTTATTAAGAAGCCTAAAGTAAATAAGTCTATAGAGTAGGCTAATATTGCTAATTGAGCGGATATTGTGAAACCCAGCGAGAACTTTGTAGGCGAGAGAACTTTCTTCTCGAGAATATTACTTTCTTTGTAACTTCAAAAGTATTCTACAAAACATGTTTGCGTCGTTTTCTATGTGGGAGTGACATGGGACAGGTAGACATAAAACTGACGGGTCGTTTGAGGGTTTTGAAACCAAATACATGTGACTTGACAGTCAACCTCTGAAGTAATGAAATAGTGTGGGATGAAAGTATGAAAGGTGATCTCATGTGTTCATAAGCAGTTTTGAAGAATAAATGGCGTTTGAGAAAGATCAACGAGATGTAGGCGAGGAAAGATCTTTCACTCTGACGAAGAAAAGAAGTACGATGGACAGTGAATGCAATGTTGTTCCAGTAGACTAGCTTTTATTGTGATTTCATTACAGTAATGACTTAGAAATCCAATGCCCATTACACACAGAAGAGGCGGAATTAGGTGTGTAGGATGCAGGATGGCCTAAAAGCGTACTCACTGCAGACTTATCCGTCTTGTGCTGTCGTGCGTCATCCGAAGAAGTTGTTCTTATCAAGAGATCTTTTGTGTCTCCATGAGTGCAAAACAAATCCTCCAATATCTCATCTGAGAGAAGACAGAAATGAAAATAGCATCGAGTCATAATCCATCTTTTGACATGACAATAATAACCATCCAATCGAGAGAAAGTACAGGTGTAGTGTTATTAGTGTTGGAATGTGAGAGCTTTCTAACTATCTCATATTATTTGGTCTGTCTGCCTTACTCCGTGAGAGTCTGAGTCGGAATGAAGATGCGACAAGACTAAGTAGCAGTATGACTGTTAAAACAAAGGTGTACGTATCACCAGCCCGTGGGATGTTGTGTCAGTGTCAGCCTACAATAAAAAAGTAGGTCTCAAAGATATCAGAGGTTTCTTCGTCTGCCCACACACACGTTCAGCTGCTCGAGATTCAATATCGATTCAGTCGATGAGTGCACCGTTGTGCCTCTTCAAGTTCTTTTCCACAATGACTTTTGGGCTTGTCTAACATAGTATTAAAGTTATGAAACGTATTACCACCACTTCGAGCTCCACCAACCACTCACCTGTCTAGTTTCAGTGTTAACGTCTTTATGCTTTTACTTTCCCCTGTCATAATTGCCTTTCAGATGATTCGCCCGAGAGGGATGATTTATTGAGATCACCGTGAGCAGAGTAAACAAGGATGTTTCTTGGAAGCCTAGTTAGCAAGGAATACTAGGAATAGTTACATAGCTCCTCTGTAGATTTAATGAATCTAGCCATATCCACACATTCAGCGTTAGGATATGCAATTTCATTCCCTGGAAAGTAAAAAGGCAAACAGATTTCACCCGCTTTGAATTCAGGCGTAATTGACGAGCAAAGCTAGTGACTTCCGAGTACTCATAAAATCAATCTCGCTTCGAGTGAATATGCTCCTGAAACTTCTTTTAAGTTTGTCATTAATCAAAAGGAATTTAGAGTATGGAGAGCAAATAACGCCTTGTTTACAAGAGCTCAGCTACGCAAAAGGTTTTGAATGAATATTGAAGACACAGTCAACGAGGAATTTAAACATTGGGATTTTTCTGGGATTCGCGAATCATTTTTAAATGTTGAAGAGAAATAAGAGGATTTGTCTGAAAGTCTTTTATGAATTTTGTAAATGCAGGTCTTGTGAAGTTGGGCGTTCACTGTGTGACTGGAAAGAAAGTTGCCATAAAGATTATCAACAGGGAGAAGCTTAGTGAGTCCGTTTTGATGAAGGTAAGTGCAATGGTGTAGCATTTCTTGAGTACATTTTACGTTTTGTTTAAGAGAAAGTAGTTTCATACTTTGTGTAAGCCTGTTTTCTTTCAACTAACCAATTATTCTTTGCTTTCAACCAAATCTCTGTAACGAATCCTCTCACGTGTTGCGAAAAAGTGGAATTGTGCTGTGTTGCCCGGGGAAGCGTTGCAATTTCAACGAGAAACGTGACAAAGAGAAAGGTTTTTTCGTTTGCGCACATGTTGGATTGATCTTTTCGTACAAACAAAGTTAAATTGACCTTTCTCGTGATTGTAATATGTTGTAGAGAAAACGCGAATCATTTTGCTTAGACGGAGGATATTGTTACACTTTGCTTTCAATTAAATTAACGAACTTTGTTAAACTTTCTCCAGGTGGAACGAGAGATTGCCATTATGAAACTCATCGAACACCCTCATGTGCTTGGCCTGTATGACGTGTATGAAAACAAGAAGTACCTGTAAGTCCACTTAACTTTCTCTAATGTTTTGTCTAATTTGAAATAGTTGGGTTAACTCGGGTCTACTTGTCTGTAAAGCTTATGTAACATTAGGAACTTCATTTAAGGAATGAGCTCGTTTGTGCTGCAGTGAGATTGGTATACTATTAGTCTATTATTAGTAACATGATATGATGTGGATAGGGACAGATAGTGTTACCGCAACTTTTAGTGTTTGGGTATATATCGTCTGAGGAAGAATTGTGCCTTCAAAATGGAGAAAGTAATACGTGGGAAGTGTGAGGGGTGAAGTAGAGGGAGAGGTTGGAGCGAAGGAGACAACTTTCCTCGGCAGAATCTCTTGTGCTGCATTGTTATAGCCTCCAGTAGTGTTGTGATGGGTTTACGTTGTTTCAGCACGTGCGTTGAGTTCAGTTTTGAAATCGGAGGTTTCACTCTCCAGCCTCTTTCCGACCTTCCGTCTTTAGAAAGTATATCCGTAGGAAATAATGGATCTGGCTTATTCATGACAGACAATAAATGATTACAGCACAGTTTCGAAACTATTCGGAGAGAAGGGCAATTCACATCCGCAGTATTTCTTATCTGCTTAAAAAAGTAGTGTTGTGTAGTAGTAGACTTGTTCGAAAGAAATGCATTTAACCTCGAGTAATTTTTTGCCCGGTTTTTTGTGATTTCCTTTTTCATCGGTTCCAAATCCCGTATCTCTGTTCCACTTTCCTTCACATTTGGCAAACGAACTTTTCTCTTCAATGAAGATCCTCGCAGGGTACTATTTTATGGGTTTCGACTAGTGGAAATGACATCTCATGCAATTTCAGCATACATTTGTGCCCCCAACTTTTATATATTGTGTGAAGAAGCTTCACCATCACTCTTATTGTTTTTCCAGCTACCTCATCTTGGAACATGTCTCCGGAGGAGAGTTATTCGATTACTTGGTCAAGAAAGGACGATTAACGCCCAAAGAAGCAAGACGATTCTTTCGCCAAATCATCTCGGCCCTTGACTTCTGCCACAGTCATTCTATATGGTGAGTAGCTTATTCTCTCCTCGGCTTACTCACAACCTGCTTTGGTATACGTTACATTCTCAAGGTAAAGAGGTTCATTGAGGAGCTCTGAAGAATCATTACTATTCTATGGAGACATGTCATAAGAGATATTACCTTTCACTTTCTCGAATTTCGTCTGGTACGATTGTACTGTTGACTTTATTCTCCGTAGCCTTAGCCGCCTGATAATCTCAATTGAGATGCGGAGACTGAAATGTCATGTCTGTGTCAGAAAACCAGCTGTGAAATGTAATATGGTTCTGTTGTGAAATTCATACCTGTCTTTGTCATCCATGAATCTTTCCTAACCTATGTCATTTCACTTTGTAATTCAAACACATCAAAAATTCGTATTGCGTAATGAAGTTTCCCTGTCAAATATCACTAGTTAGGATCTTATGCGGTGTTTCGAGTGATGAGATGAAAGTGTGAAGCAGATCCTTTCTTGGCTTTCTCCGTAAAATTAGTGGACTATGAAGCGAGAGTGATGAAAAAATAAATCATTTTTGATCGATTGAGCAACACTTTTACTTCCAGTTTCCTCGTAAAACTTTTAATATACAACATACGAGTTTTATTAGTTTCTTCACAATGCTCTGTCGTCATTGTATATAACTGTGAGTGATTCCTATATACAATATGTGTTTTATTGTGTTCATGACTTTCTTTGCTCAGCAAGAGTTTATTTCATTCGGAGAAAGAAAGTATTTTATAAATCAAATCTACTTGTACGTGTAACGGGTAAAATGCAGGAGAGAAAGGAAGCAGATGTTGGATCGTTTTATTCTTTGAGATAAGATTGAGTGGATGGTAAATTGAAAGATGAAAAAATAAAGAAACCTTGCGAAAATTTGCAAAAAGCTTCATGTACAAAAGTACAATGAGAACCTGGCCAATTCAACTACAATTGTATTTATTATTAGAAACTTCAAAGAATTCGAACAATACGGTAACTACATGTACAAAGTACACTAACGTTCAGTTGATGTCTTTGTGGTTTTCCAATTTCAAAATTCAAAGAGCAGCTCTCGCTGTTCGTTGTGTAAGTCTTATTTTAGAACGGTGGCCAGGTGATCAATGATACACTCAGAGTGTGCAGATGCTGATGAAACATATTGTAGATTGCAGAGCTTTGTATTTTATGATCTAAAATCTAAAATACGGCTTCGTTACGTGAGCCACTGACGATAAAAAGTAGCTCAAATCCCCAGCATTAGCTGAGTTGCCTGTCGTGGTTTCATTTTGTAGAATGGAACATTTTCCAAGGTCTTTCTGCGTTTATTTATACTGCTCGTTCTATCCAGCAGAAATGACTGTGAACTGTGAACCAAAGAGAAAATAATTGAAAATTGTGCTTCTCCATCCGAAGGAAATCTAATTCTGGTGCTTTCTTATCAATTACAGTCATCGAGATCTCAAGCCTGAAAACTTACTGCTAGACGAAAAGAACAATATTAAAATTGCGGACTTTGGAATGGCTTCATTGCAACCTGAAGGAAGTATGCTGGAGACAAGTTGCGGGTCACCTCACTATGCCTGCCCGGAAGTGATTAGGGTGAGTTCGAATTGTCTTTCTGGAGACGTCTCTCAGCCTTAGATGGGTTTTTTCTGCGTTCAGTCTGTTCGACAATTCCCAGTTTTATATAGGGAAGTCTGTAGGATAGACTTTATTCTACTTGGAAACCTTTCAAGGTCTATAAAGTGGTTTTTTGTTGACTACACTCGGTCTGGCAAAAAGTGAGGACTTTAGTGGGAACAGACTTAAGTATTCAATTGAGGCTGCACGAGTTATAATAAAAGCTGTGAGCCAGCGTGCGTAATTAAAGGCCATAAACGACGTAACGCACTCGGGCCAAGAAATATTGTTCAATAAATATGTAAACGAGAAAGGAGAGTAGTGGAGGACAGAAGTAATAAATCCCCGTGGTTGGTAGGAATATAATGGTTGAGATTATGTAAAACTAACTGAATTTGGGTATGTTTTGTTGGTTCCATTGTGGATGGAATGAATTCAGGGTGAGAAATATGACGGGAAGAAAGCTGATGTCTGGTCCTGTGGAGTAATCTTGTATGCTCTCCTCGTCGGGGCTTTACCCTTTGACGATGACAATCTAAGACAACTTTTGGAGAAAGTTAAAAGAGGAGTGTTTCACATCCCCCATTTCGTCCCACCTGACTGCCAGAACTTACTCCGTGGAATGATAGAAGTCTGTCCGGACAAGCGGCTGACGGTAAGTTTCCGTGGTCTTCTCTCTCTAATTTATACACACTCATAACTGAAACACACACACTAAATCAGAGTCATCCTGCAGAGCAGAGTCTTAATTGCAAAACATGACAGGCCTTAAAAGAATCCCCACGTAACTTTGCACAGAGAGGTGCTGTAGGTGGATGTTTATGCATTTGTTCCTCTCCTGGCATCAGTTGGAGTGAAGGAGGAAGATTAAAATATCTCGAGAACAATGCAAGTTCGAGGAGAGCAGTTGCACTAAATGGTTGCTCAACGGTGGACGTGTTTACTGTGATGATGGCTTAGTGAAATGTTTGTAAGCTCCAAGTGAGATAATTGCTTGTGCCAAATCAGCCACGAACTCATATGGTAGTGATTAAGATTGATCACAGAGCTAACAAAAGAGTTGGATGGTTGGCGGTAGCCAGTAGTAGGAATTGCAGTGAGTATGCAATGCACCGAAGACATTAGAGACGGGAACAATGGCGGAGGAAGATGTGGAACAATGTATTTTTGGGTCAGCCAGAATGAACACTCCTTCCTTCTTCCTCAATAGGGATGTTTCAATTAGTCCACCCGACTACAATAGCCCTTGTGTTTTTAATCCCATAAATCTTTTCGAAAAAGAAACTCTCGTCGTCCCATTTCATTTCTCTGGTTATTCTTTTCTCCTTTTGGCTGGAGGGTTGGAGGAACAAGCGAAGAATAAGATGGTGAAATTCAACTTATCTTATAGCACAGCTCATTGAAGGCGTTCCTACGGACTTAAGAGAAGTAAATGTGTGAGTGGAACATGACTTACTTTTATTGCTTAGGTTGTGAAAATTAGATGGGAAAAGTCTCGATTTTTCCTAAATCTTCGTGGAAAAAGTAAATTGGGGAGAAATTCTTTTACAAACCCGGGCTTGCTGAAAATGTTCTCAGTTGCTGTAGGAGGAGGAGGTTTGGTGGTGGTGGTGGTGGTGGTGGTAGTTGTGAGTGCATCCCGTTGGAACTTGGAACTCTGTTGGTGTAAAGTTTGATGGGAGATTTTTCATGCAGAAGTGGAAACATTTTTGACAGTGAAGACGGAAGAACACGCTCAAATACTTAGTTGATCATTCATGTATTCGTTTCTTGAAGAAGATGACTCGTATAAGGACATGAATTTGTTGATTCAGAAAATGGAAAATTTATAGTGGAGAAAAGCAGTCAGTCTGGAGAAAGTAACTTCTAAGCTGAACAACTTCTGGACAGTCTAGTGGGAGTGAGCAAGAAATATGTTTCGTATTAGCTTAGAAACTATAACTAACGAGCTGTAGAAGACTTGGGTTTGAGCATAACAACACTGCCTTCTGCAAATATCTTGTCCATGTGTGTGTGTGTTCAACTTGAATATACTTTCGCTATTTTCCAACCACGACAACGACTGAAGCGACAACCTACTTTA